>PJEM01011151.1:0-56245 GCA_004023845.1 Helogale parvula
TCTCTCTGCTTCCCACTTCCTTTCCCTTCCTTTCCTTCCCCGTCCCACCCTCCATCCCTCCCTCTCTTCTCTCTCTCTCTTTCTCTCTCTCATCTCTTTGGAGCAAAGATGTCAAAATCAATAATCTCTTCTAAAAAGATCAGTCTTGTCACCAATAGAGTTTAGGTTTCCCTGAATCCAAATCCAAAGGATTATTGCTCCCCAGGCAAACTATTAAATACTCAGTGAAATAAACTCGAGTTTTAATTCTGGCTCTGCCATTAGACAGTCATTTCACCTTGGGTAAGTAATTTATTTTTCTCTGCCATTAGACAGTCATTTCACCTTGGGTAAGTAATTTATTTTTCTCTGGGCTTCAGTTTCCCCATCTATAATATGGAAGATTGGAGGAAATACTAGCATGCCCTTGTACTTCCTTATGGCACTAACATTGTAGGAGACAGCCAGAGATTTAGAGAATAAGGCAACACCAGCGGGTCTCTGTGACTCTCCTTCAAGGTCAGCAAGACCTTGATGCCTCTTCATTTTGAAGCCATAATACGCAGCAGTCGGTCTTTGGCTTGCTCTCCTCTGGGATTTCTATCTACCCTTCTTAGTAGATGTAATGTGCCCCTGATATCCGTCTTGCCAGGTAGTCTTACTTTTAGCATCGTTCCTCTCTTGTAGGACCTAAATATCTGTGATTATTTCTTTGTGTGTGTGTGTGTGTGTGTGTGTGTGTGTGTGTGTGTGATTATTTAATTCTTCAAGTCCGGTGTCACCCTCAGATTCTGCAGGTCCCCAGCCAGAGATGATGGAGATGATTTAAGCAACAAGTGCGCCCCCTGGTGACCGATATAAAAATTGCAGGAAGACTCAGCCCTGCAACAAATACTGAATTTAAATCCTACCTCTGCCTAACCCTCAAGGTAGGATTTTAAAACAGGGGATAAGTGCCCTGTAAAGTACTATACAGGCGACAAATAAGAAAGTGACTATTTCTGAAGGTTGTATGTCCACTCCCAGAGACAGCTTTTGCCCATTTGATGTGTCCACCCAGTTGGGGCAGCAGATCCTCCAGTTACGCCTGTTTCTCGGTGCAGGAGTGAGGTTGGTTATTCCAGGACCTAATCAGCTCTCAGCTGTTGCAGATGTAGAAACAGGAGTCCTTCTTAGGACTGCTAGAAAAGGGTAGGGAGAAGGTTAGATTCACTTATCCAAATGATCAAAAACTTACTGAGTACCTGCTATGTATCAGAAACTTCCTAAGTGACAGGTGTACAAGTTGTGAACAAAGTCCTCGTTTTATGAGCTTCCATTTTATTGGGTGGAGGGAAACAAGCCCCAAGACTCTTCTCTAATCAGACAGTCTCTGAAATTCACCAATTCCAAGTAATGGTAATCTGGTTTGGCAAAGATTTCTGACGGTGATTTTGGCCAGGGATTCGGGGCCCTAAGGAGATTTAGTATATCCAGTTGGAAGCAATTGAGGCCCCAGGGCATCACTCTGACGGACAGAAGCCCTACCCCTGGAAGCTATTCAGTCCTGAAACTAGAATCCGAAGGAGGCTGGTTCAAGGTCTTCATTTCCAGGTATATGTGGAGAGGAGAGAGAGAGAGGGGAAGGTGTATGGAACTCAGGGGCTGAATATATTCACAATTCACCAGACCTGGAAGACCAGCTTAGAGATGATCTCTTGCAATATCCCCATTTTAGAGACAGAGTAACAGAGATCCAGAAAGAAGTACCTTGCCTGAAATCACAACAGATGATCTTTATCACAGTGGAATTAAAAAGTGAATTCATATGCATTGATAAGGAGAACAATCATATTACAAATAAGTATAAATAGTATGATTCCAATTTTTGATTAAAAATTGTATGTGGATGGGGCATCTGGGTGGCTCAGTTGGTTAAGCTTCTGACTCTCAATCTCAGCTCAGGTCTTAATCTCAGGTCTTTTTAAAAAAAATCTTTATTTATCTGTTTTTGAGAGAGAGAGAGAACACAAGAGCAAGTAGGAGGAGGGCAGAGAGAGAATCCCAAGCAGGCTCCACACTGTCAGTGCAGAGCCCGACACAGGGATTGAGCCCATGAACTATGAGATCCTGACCTGAGCTGAAATCACGAGTCAGACGCTCAACCAACTGAGCCACTCAGGCATCCCTAGATTTCAGGTCTCGATCTCGGGGTTGTGAGTTCAAGCCCTGCACTGGGCCCTGCGCTGGGCTCTGTGCTGGACAGGAAGCCTACTTAAAAAAAAAAGAAAAAAAGATCATATGCTATATTTTGGAGGTGAGATTTCAAGGGTTTACATTTTTTTTTGACACACATTGATGTACTTTAAAAATATTCTACAGTGAGAGTATATAATTATAAGATAAAAATAAACATTCAGAAGAACTTATATTTTCTTTTTCTAAAAAAAGTTTATTTATTTTTGGGGGGAGAGGGGCAGAGAGAGAGGGGGTGAGAGCATGTTCCACTCTGTCAGCGCAGAACCTGATGCAGGGCTCAAACCCACAAACTGAGATCATGACCGGAGCTGAAATCAAGAGTTGGACGCTTAACAGACTAAGCCACCCAGGTGCCCCAGAATTTGTATTTTCAATGATTCAAGGGAAACAAACCAAAACCCAGTAGCAGTGGTGGAATATATATATATATATATATATATATATATATATATATATATATATATTCTTATTTCTTCTTTCCATGTTCATGATTCTTCTGCATTTTATTTAATAACTGTTGTAGACATCGCTCGGCTTCCCAATATGCAAATCTTCCCTCATCTGGCACACAGCAGCATTCCCCTTCCTTGCGGATTATTCTCCGTGGGCACTTGGCACTTGGTGTACTACTGATTCTGCGCAGTAGGTTATGATCTGTGTGATCAATGGAAACAGCCAGAGGTTGCCTTGGGGCTACGGCACTTAATTTCCAGGGCAAGTCTCTCAGCATCAGTAAACTCTAAACTCAGGTTGAGATGGAAGTACCTGAAGATGGGAGTCTCCTGCACTGCTGACTGGGGTGGACCTGGAGGACAGCGGCTCTGAAAGTGCCCAGACACGTTTTGGACTTTGTATGGAAGGGAAATAAACGTTTTCTGTGTTACGTCGCTGAGAGTCTGGTGGTGTTTGTCACCACAGCATTACCTCGTCTGTAACGACTAGTATGGCAACACATACCAATTTATATAGTAAGAAGAACCATTACCATTTCGTAAAACGTAATCAATTAAATGTACAATATTGAGACACTTTTATGCCAAATTTCACACTAAATTTTATGTGTAGTGAATGATCATCCTACGCTTGATTTAAAATCAAGATCATTTTTTGTTGACATTGAGGAATATTGAGGTGTAATGACCAGTTAACTGAATTGCAGACCTGTACTGTTGGGAGGGGACTTGAAGTTTCGTCTTGCACATCCTACAGGTTCATATAGAGGGATGTCAAAACCATCCACTACAAATCAGTACAAATGAACTGTTTGAACTAATGGATTCCAAAACCTTAATAACCAGTCATACCAGGAGCACTTTATGAAAACTGACTTTGTGGTTACGCTTCTGGAGCTTTGGTTAAGGAGACCTTAGAACGGGACCCAGGCAATGGCATTTTAAGAAACCTGTCATGTGATTTCAATCCCAGGTCTGGGGATCTCTGGTCAGGAGGATTAATTCTAATACCACTTGTGATGACTTCAATTTAAATTTCCTGTAAGTTTTGTACCCACGTTAAAACTGAAATCACCTTTGCAATCTCAAGTCAGGTTCTCCAGAAGTGGGGATCCCTGTGCACCTGATTCGTAAAGCTGTGCCCTCCGGAGGAACCTGTAAAGGGAATGAGGAAAGTCAGGGAAGAAGAAGAATCTGCTCCAGAATATGATGTCAGCAGAGGCGAGCCTCAGCACCATCTTGCAGGGAGCTCGGGGGGGCACATGTCACCATACACTGGTCCCACCTTGAGCCAAGGGATCTGGGCTTCTGTACAGTCCCAACGATGGGCAGCCATTGGTCACAGTCAGCCTGGATTGGGGGTAATGTAAACTATGAGGTAGATCCAGTCAGCCGGTGGAGTAGCAAGTGTGAGCTGTTAGCAGGAATTGAGTTGGCAGCTGGGGGTAAGTGTAGCCAGCTGGGAAAAGGGATCCCAGGGGCACTAACAGCATCTGCTTTGGTCCAGCCCTCGCACCACTTGGATGCATTCATTTTACTTTACTCCACCTTGTCTCAGCTTCTCCAGGATTCTGGATGACCACAAATCGTAGTGAAAGTTGCAGCGGAGGGATATAAGATGGGTTTCAGTCCCCAGTTCTGCGGCTGGCCCCAACACTGCAAAAATATTTATCATCTGCTTTCTGTACCACCCATTACAGATTCTCTTCACCTCTGTTGGCATTTCTTTTCCTTATCTATTTATTGTGAGTGGGGGAGGGGCGGAGAGAGAAGGGGAGAGAATCCCAAGCAGGATTCTCAGTGCAGCTCCGCACTCAGCGTGGAGCCCAACATGGGGCTTGATCCCACTACTTTGAGATCATGACCTGAGCCAAAGTCAAGCATCAGTGGTTAACCAACTGAGCGGCCCAGGTGCCCCTCTTCTAGCATTTCTGTTGGTCTAGGTGGCTTGACTAGTGGAGTAACCTAGACACTCTGGGTCTGAACCTCTTTTTACCACGTGACCATGGTAAATGGTCACTACCTTTCTCCCATTTACAGTTAAACTTGGCATAGGAGTAAGAAGGGACACCCCAATGGCAAAGGTATTTCCTTCTACCCCCAATTTGTGGTAGCAACCCTACCCCTCATAATAAAGACCAATTACTCCTGGGAATATGGTGGTGTCCTTCTTTGGCTGGTGGTGTACTGGCACAAAGAACTCAAAGTGTCTAGGAGGCAGCCATAATTTTAAGTTCAAGGATGCTCTTATTGGTTCCCCGGTGTAAGCATGCTCCCTCTGGAGACCTCTCGATTCCCAGAGTCCAGAACTGTAGATACGGGAAGCACCAATTCCTCAAGTGGATCACAGGAGTAAAGGTAAAGTGGGGCCAGTCTCACTTTGATTTCCTCATTCCTGGACCCAAGTGTTCTACCCACGGATGACATTCCACCTGCAGCGGCCATTGGTTTGAGAGTCCTTGGCTCTTCGGCCACAACTTTAAGAGGCCAATTCAGCACTGTCAGGTTGGCCACTTTGGGATAATGTGGTACGTGATAGGAGCGGTGGATTCCACATGCCCACTGCTTTTTTCTTTGGCCGTTGATAGGGTTCCTTGGTCCAAAGCAATGTTATCTGTATTTTCATGTTGGTCAATGAGATACTCCGCAGGGATGGGACTGGAGCAAGGCAAGGGGGTGCCTAGGATGCAAACTTTAGGGTATCACTCCCTCTATTGTACTCCAGATGCTTCACTGCCTTCACTTGGCTCACTCTGTGAGCCCTCGGATAAAGGCGCTGGTGGAGGCACAGGCAGGCAGGCACGGCAAACTGAAATCCGAGACTATGTGTCGATCCTAGTCAGGATGAATTGTTGCCAACTCCAGGATGGGAACTTGCAATCATAGCCCACGTGTCAATAGGTTGCTTGTTGGCCTCCTTGGGGGGCAGAAGTTTTGGAGTTTCAGTCTTCATTGCTGACGGACTGGACGTCAGAAGCAGCGGTGGCCAGATCAACCTTGGTGACAGGGATGTGGTGCTGCAGGGTGCAGGCGTAAGCTGCAACTCTGTCACCATGGCTGGTCCGCTCATGATCAGCAACTTCACCAATACTAAGGTGGCCAAGGACAGACGCTGGCTGACATCTAACAGATCCTGTCCACGTGGTTATTTCAGGCATCTTCTGCAGTGGGTGCCCTCTGGTAGGCGTTAACGTGTGAGACAAAGCATACAGTTCAGTGGCTTTTAGTATATTCATGGAATTGGGCAAACATCACAATACAATTTTAATATTTTTAATGTTCTTATTTTTTAGAAGAAGAGAGAGGGTGTGCGTGGGGGAAGGGCAGAGAGAGACACACAGAATGTGAAACAGGCTCCAGGCTCTGAACTGTCCTCACAAAGCCACACAGAGTCCTGACCTGGGGCTCCAACCCACAAATTGTGAGATCATGACCCGAGTCAAAATCAGACGCTTAACCGACTGAGCCACCCAGGCGCCCCAACTACAATCCGAGTTTAGAACATTTCACCGCCCCAGAAGGAAACTCCATACCCTTTAGCAATTATTCCCCACTCCTGCCCCCTCCTGCTCCCCTTCACCGGGGCCCTAGGCAGCCACTCATCTACTTTCTGTCTCTGCAGATTTGTCTCTTCTGGGTATTTCACATAAATGGAATCATATAATATGTGGTCTCATGTCTGGTTTCTTTCACTGAAAATAATAGTTTCAAGATTCATCCACATTATAGCATGTTTTAGTATCTCCTTATTTTTGTTGCCAAATGATAGGTCATTGTATGGATGTACATTTTGTTTATCCACACATCAACTGATGAATGTTTACGTTGTTTCTACCTTTTCACTATTATGAGTAATGCTGCGGTGAATGTTTATGCATGTTGTTGAGTCGACATATATTTTCACTTCTTTGGGGTATATACTGAAGAGTGGAATTGTGGGGTCAGATGGTCATGCTGTTTAGCATTTGGAGGAACTGCAAACTTTTCCATGGTGGCTCCACCATCTTACATTCCCTCCAGTAATGCATGGGTGTTCCTCTTTTTCTGCCTCAGACACCTCCAGTACCATAGGATCTGTGGGCCACATGGCCCACATGCCAGGGCTACCCATACTGCAGATTGAAATTGCTACAGAGTGCTCTCTGGCTTTAGGTTACCCTCACAACTGGCATCCTTCCACATCATTGTGGGTCAGAGCAGTATCCCTCAGGGCAAAATGTGCTGCTTCCAAAACCCAAAGAGGCTTAGCAAGCCTTGCACTTCTTTCTTGGGGTCTGGAGGTATAAGGTACAATATCTTGTCTTTGACTCTGAAGGGGGTGTCCCAGTATGCCTAAAACCCGAAAACTTCATAGATAAGGCAGGCAGGCCCTGGGTTTTTATACATTTATCTCCTAGATATCCAGTACTTATCATTTCTTGATCAGAAGGTCAAATTAATACGATGGCATCAATATAGTGGACCGATACGGTATTTTCTGGAATGTCCACATGGCTCATGTCTCTTCCGAATATTTTGCGACAGAGAGCATAAGTGTTGTATATACTCTTGTGCTTCCTCCCTGAAACAAATTTCTTCTGATCCTCCTTCCTGGTGGGTATTAAAAATAACACACTTGGCAGGTCAAAAGCAATACCATATACCAAAAGCTAGGTGACTATGCTCTGGTAAAGAGAACAGATGTAGCACGGCATCTGCCCTTGGCACCTCTATTTGGTAGATGTCAGTAGACCATTGTCATCTGCCATGTTCATCTCCTTTGTACAGGGGCCAGACCAGTGGACTAAATGCATGATTTAAATAGTTGAAAGGAGTACCAATCTCTGGCATTTCCTCTGGATTGCAACTTTTTAAATTTTTATTCTTTTGGCTAGGAAAGGTATAGTTTCAGGGACTTCTAAAACTATATTATCTTTCATCCTACAACAGCTTATACTCCATAAGTTGAGGAACCAGTATGGGGCTTTTGCTAACTACTAAGGAAGACCATTCCTTATATATATTTAAGAGCTGGAGAGATGACCACCAGTTGGTCTGTGAACTCTGTGGGTTCACAGGGAGACAGACCTGGCTTAGCACTCCATTTATTACTTGACTTCCATGTGCCACTTCTCTAACAGGGGACAAGTGTGGCACTTTGGTTCCCTGGGTTTCTGGGTCAACTCAGACTCTGTATATAACAGCCCTCAAAAGATCCAGGCATTCTCCTTTACCCTGACATTGTATTATCCCTGGTACTGGCAGTTACTCAAATACTTTGGAAGGACTGGAGGAATCACTACTCTACATACTTAACTGTGGTATTTCACTTCCCCACGGAGACGCAGCCTTTCTTAAAAAGAAAAAAAAATTAATGGGGCACCTGGTGGCTCCATTGGTCAAGCTGCCGACGTTGGCTCAGGTCATGATCTCCTAGTCTGTGAGTTCGAGCCCCACATCAGGTTCTGTGCTGACAACTCAAAGCCTGGAGCCTGCTTTGGGTAACACATTTTGGTCAGAATACCACAGAAGCAATGTGGTATCCTTCTCATTACAATCCTACATGATATGGATTTGTCCTATCACTGGTCGTATTAATTTGATCACTTGATCAAGATGGTGTCTACCATGTTTTTCCACTTAGAGTTACTTTTTTCCCCTTTGTAAACAGTATGAATTCTGTAGGGAAATACTTAAAGGTTATATTAAATCCCATTCCTTATCCCATTTTAATCCCCTACTTTTAGCATCTATTGATATATCTAACCTGAATTAATTATTTCTCCAGTGGTTGCCATATGACTTCCTAATCCCATCAATCTTTCCTCAGTTGGCATTCTACTATAAGGAAGCACTTTTTCTGTTCCCCATTTAGTTTTCATTTATATGTTTTTGTCATTGTGAACTCACTGACTCCTATTGTTTATTGAGTTATAATCTGGTACTATCAGCATTTATTTTGGAGCTCATATTGTTCCAGATTTTTTCTAGCATGCATCCCTGTAAGCTGATTTCTGTGTTTGTTTTACATGTCTCCATCATTCTTTGAGTGCTTCCTTACTTTATAGAATAATACAACCTTTCTGAGGTCATCTTTCTTTTTTTCCTGCCTCAGTCCTGGGATCCACCATTTTTTTTAAGTAGACTTACTTCCTTTAAACGAAGAATGGCATTTAGAAACTAAAATCTATTGGAGTATTGTTGTTTCCAGCCCCCACATCCCACCATCACTTGTCACAGCTAGAACGTATGTGTGTGTGTACATGTGCATATATATAGATAAATATAGATATTTCTGTGTCTACATACATATTATCAATATATTAGCTTACATTAGCTTATACCAACACCTCCAATTCCAATGCAACACAAACCCAACAGGGTTCACAGGTTTCCTTGTATTTGCCTTCTCTAACTATGAGAAATCTGGCTCCCATTAGGCTCAATATACTTTATTTGCTGAATTCCTCCACATATGACTGATAACCTGACCACGGTGGGCCAGCATTCTGTTTGGACACCCGCCTCATGCAGGCCCTGATTTTGCTCTGCTGGTATGCCTCAACCCCCAGGCTCTGATGTCCTCCTGGCCTGGGCTTGTCAACCTCCTTTTCAGTTGGTGGGCTCTGGGTCTGAGACCTGGCTCAGGTCTGAAAACTGGGTAGAGCATCATGACAGTCTGTTGACGTGGCTGACCTCAACCTTCTGCTCATTCACTCTCGATTGCTTTGATTATATATATTAAGTGGTATCTTTGATGCCCACAAATATTTATTGCCCCAAGGAATACCATGCTCTACTTTCTATCTCCATAGATTCCTCCAGATCAGGCCCCCTGGTTGCTACTCTGATGTTCTTGCCCATTATGGTGATTAAGGTCATCTTGTCATTGATGATTAATGGTGCCATCTGGCCTCTACTATTCCAGAGTCCTAGTGTCCCTTTGAAACCAGAGAGCCTAGCTTTGTAACGGCATCTCCTACTGCCAGTTCCAGCCTGCAGAGGACAGCCACCACGGAGCTTCTCAACCGTGCTGACACCCCCTCATCATTCATTCCTTTCCACCTTGGTAGAGGTAGCTCTGCTCCTGGGCTGTTCTGGGGAGCAGAGCCTGAACTGGGGATTCTTGCACAAGTGATTAGATAATGGAGTGTCCTCACAAGAAACCCCGTGAGAGAATGCAAAAAGCAGAATAAACAAAAGGCAGAGCTGAGCATGGAAAGGGTTGCATGGAAAGTCAAGTCTCATCTTGACCTTGAGTAACATGGGGACTGTCCCATCCTGAGGCAAGAAGGAGGGGTACTTGTAAACTTTGATTCCCTTTGATCAGGCACCTCACGGTGAGGTGGCTCTATTCACCCAAGGACAAGCCTCAAGGTTCGCGGTGGCGCCTGCCCCAGCTGGTGGATGGACAAATAGAACAAAACCAACAAAAAGAGTTTCAGAGATCTAGACAGGTCACCGTCAGTAACTGCTATACCTGGACAGGCCTCAACCATTGGTAACTTAATCTGCTTACTTTGTGTCTACACCCTCAGAGCTGAACATGACTAGAGAATAATCTCTCTGAATGGTGTCACTTTAAAAATGACTAACAGCCTCAGGGAGCCTGGGTGGCTCAGGCAGGTAGGTGTCTGACTCTTGATTTCAGCTCAGGTCATGATCCCACTGTCGTGAGACTGATCCCCACCTCGGGTTCCACGTTGAGCATGGAGCCTGCTTAAGATATTCTCTCTCTCTCTCTCTCCCCCTACCCCACAATAAAAAAATAAAAATAAAAATGACTAACAGCTTCAAAGACTTCTTAATGCTGCAGGCCTCTCCCCAGTCCACTCATCTCTTGTGTTCCTACATGACTGTTTCGTGACTTCTTCTTTCCTTAAGCCTCCGATACCTTTTCCATCATCCTCATTGTCGGCTGATGACCTTAAGGAGGATAATGGAAACAATCAGAAGAGAAATTCCCCAAAGTTCCAACTCTCTATCTGTCACCTACCAACATCTTTAACTATGTACCTTCTGTCCCTTTTGTTTTTGTAGGGGAACCATCCCTTCCCTGCTGTTACTGTAGGGTAACTATCACTATTCCTACCAAGGCCAGCCCCCATGTCATAGGAGTGGGGGGTTGGAGGGTGAAACTCCACCCAGATGGCACTGCCGGTCCACCAGAAGCTACTCTCATCGAAGTGTAAAGGCTGTGCCACACAGAGCTGGGAGGGAGCCGGGTAAGACATATTTTGACCACTCTTTCCTACTTTCAGGTCTCCTGCTGGTGCCTCCCACTGGCTGAACTAAGGAAGCCCTTGTGTTACAGTCAGTAGTAGGTAGCCTCCTGGGGCACAGGGAAAGGCTGAGAAGGGTGAATTGGTTGAGGTGGGAGCAAGTAGACAATAGCCACCACAAATGCCATCTGTATACTGATGATTTCCAAATTTGTATCTTCACCAGAACCTCTTAATTCCAGAAACATATATCTAGTTTCCTGTAGAACTGGCCTATCTATTGCTGCAAAGAAATTACCATTAATATAGAGGCTTAAAGCAGCACATATTCATTGTCTCAGAGTTTCCATGGGTCAGGAGTCAGGGCATGTCTTAGCCCCGTCCTCTGTTCAGGAAGAGTCCCACGAAGCTGCCGCAGAGGCACATAACTTTCGTATGGGATCATAGTTGGCTCCAAGGGTTTCAGCCAAAGACGTGGGTCTGTATTTTTATCCATTCTGTTACCCTAAATGATTAGAGCATTTAGTCCATTGATGTTTAGAGTGAGTACTGAAAGACATGAATTTACTGCCATTACGTTTCTTGTAGAGTTGTAGTGTCTGGTGGTGTTCTCTGATCCTTTCTAGTCTCTGTTGCTTTAGGTATTTATTTATTTATTTACTTATTTATCATCTTTTCTTGCCTCAGAGAATCCCCCTTAAAATTTCTTGCAGGGCTGGTTTAGTGGTCATGAACTCCTTTTTGTCTAGGAAACTTTTAACTTCTCATCCTATTTTGAATGACAGCCTTGCCAGATAATGAATTCTTGGCTGCATATTTTTCCCATTCCACACATTGAATAGATCCTGCCACTCCTTTCTGGCCTTCCAGATTTCTGTGGATAGGTCGGCTGCAAACCTGCTCTGTCTTCCCTTGTAGGTTAAGGACTTTTGCCCCCTTGCTGTGGTCATGATTCATTCCTTGCCTCAGTGTTTTGTGAATTTGACAATGATATGCCTTGTCAATGTTGAATCTCATGAGAGTCCTCTGTGCTTCCTAGATTTTGATGTCTGTGTCTTTCTCCAGGTTAGGAAAGTTTTCCCCTACGATTTGCTCACATAGCCCTTCTACACCTTTTTCTCTCTCTTCATCTTCTGGGATCCTTATGATTCTGATGTTGTTCCTTCTTAATGAGTCACTGATTTCTCTAATTCTTAAATCGTGCTCTTTTGCCTTAGTCTCCTTATTTTTTTGTTTCATTATTCTCCGTATGTTTGTCTTCTATATCACTGACTCACTGCTCTCCCTCACCCATCCTTGCCACTGTGGCATCCATTTGAGATTGCAGCTCAGTTATAGCATTTTTTATTTTATCCTGACTAGATTTTATTCTTTTATCTCCGCAGAAAGAGAGTCTAACCTATTTTCAACCACAGCTACTATTCTTATTATTGTGGTTCTGAATTCTGGTTCAGACATCTTGCTGGTATCTGTGTTGATTAAGTCCCTGGCTGTCGTTTCTTCTTGCTCTTTCTGTTGGGGTGAATTCCTTCATTTCGTCATTTTGAAGGAAGAAAAGGAATTAATAAGATAAAAAAATAAATTAAAAAAATTAAAAACACACATACACAAAATTCAAATAAATGATGCTAGATCCTAGGTGTGTTTTGGTCTGGTCTTGAAAGGAGCTTGATAGATTAAAGGGGGAAAACGAGAAAAAAAAGGAAAACGTTTTAAAATTTGATAAAATGAATACAACGAAATAGAATAAAACAAAATGATGGAAGTAAAATAGAATTTGAAATTTTACACAAAAGTAAAAATATAGTAGAAAAAATTAATGAAAAATAGTTTTAATAAAAACTGGAAATTTTAGTAATTTTTTCTCTTTCTTATTCAAGAAAAAGAAATTACAAAAGAAAAAAAAAGAAAATTGAACACATGGACCAGCAAACCGATTGAAATATGATTGAATTTCCATCGTTTCCCCCTAGAAGTCAAACTATGAAGCACTTCACAATCCTTAACCTAAGCAGGCAGAGAGACTTGTGGTATACCTGAAAAGGGAGGTTGGCCCAGTTGGGCGGGGCTTAGTCTAACGGCTCTATTCTCCACTAGGTGGCGCTGCATAGTTTACCGGGGTCTGTTGTGGAGGCTGTAGGTGCGTGTACGCATGCGCAGGAGGAGTGAAAATGGCGACAACCAGCTACTCAGTCACTAGTCGGAACTCTCTTCTCCCTGATCAGCAATCATGCACCTGTCCTTTGTCTCTGGCTAGTCCACTCCCCGCTTTTATACTGTCCGTGACCAAGCTGTCAGGGTGCCAAGCGGCACCTCCCTCCTGAATTTTATCTCAGATGCGCTGTTTCCCAGCCCCTCTCTTTTGAGGGACGACGGCTTTGACCCGCTCAGACCTTCTGGGGAGAATCTCACCGAGCAATGGCCAGCTGCGCCCAGGAACGTTTGCAGGACTTTGCTGCTGCCGATGCCCAGAGACTGTGGCTTTGACTCGTTCTGACCTTCTGTGGGAGGGTTTCACCAAGCTATGGCCGGGTGTGGGCCGCACCCAGGAACATTTGGGGGACCCTGCTGGTGCCCAGAGACTGCACCTGGGTGCCAGCCCACCCCAGAAAAAGTTCACGCGATCATGTAGCAGCGTTTCAGGGATTATGGAAAATCTCAGCACACATGTGGCACCAGGCTTCACCCTTACCGACTTTGTTCCAGCACCAGCGAATATGGTTGTTCTCTAGGATCCACTGGGACCGTTGCCTGTGGGGTTACTGCACCACTTCTACCAAGTGTCCTCCCAGCAGGGGAACCACCTCTCCCCGTGTGGCCCGAGGACTCCTGGACCTCACTCTGCTTCTGGGGATTCGCCCTTCTCAGCAGATCACCGCCAGGTAAGGAGCTTCGGAGTTTCAGACTCTGCATCCCACCTGCTTATAGAGCCTTAATGGAAATTAAACCCTCTCCTTTCTCCTGTCTCCCTTTTTAGTTCAGTCCCTGTAGCTGTTTCCACTTTTCCACCTTCTCTCCAGTTGTTTTTGGGGGGTGCTTTTACTATACTCACCCCCCCCCCCCCACATCCTCTCTCTGCAAGCAAAAACAGCTCCCTGCCCTCCCTGGCTTCTCTCTCCCTCAGTTCACCTCTCCGTGCCACATACCTGCTGAGTTCTGTGCTTCAGGTTGTGCAGATGGTTGTGTTAATCCTCAAATCAGTTTTCTAGGTGTGCAGGATGGTTTAGTGTTGATCTGGTTGTTTTCCATGGACGCAAGACACAAAAACACTTCCGTGCTGTTCCGCCATCTTGGCTCCTCCCCCTGTGCGTCCGTGTTTATACAATTAGAGGTTTGCCTGCCAGCAGTCTGAAGGATGTGTTTTTCCATGGGGGGGAGAAATGGAGACCGTGGAGAGAAAGAGCCTTGGGCACCAGTTGCCATTTGTTAGCAGATAGTATTCTTCAGTCTGGGATGAATCTGCACACATCAGTACTGTTTTGAGGACTGTTGTGGCCATGATTTTGAGTAGTTTTGTTATGCCCAGATTTTAATATTGCCCCCCAAAACCAGAGACTACCAGGGAGACTGAATCACGCAAGCAAAAGCAAAGGGTGGTTTTATTACGGGCTTAGGCTGGCGGAGCCTAAACTCCGGCTCACAGACTTTATCAGCGCAGCGGATCCATGCTGAGAGCCCCGAACAAAGGTGGGGTAGGGCTTTTATGAGTTTGGGAAGGGGGAGTTACAGGAAATTGTGACATAGGTACAGTGATCCAATTATTATTATACAATATTATTGACAGCAGGTTTAACCATTCACATTGCCTAGAGTATTTGTTACTTTCGGCGGGACCCAATCACAACATTTAGAGTACTGACCAATCACAGAGTGGGCCCAGGACCATCAGGTAGGGCATGACTAGTCTTAGCCTCCATCTTTAGGCCTGCCCTTAGAAATGTTAAAGATGTTAGCTGGCCTTTCCTGATTGGGTGTTTACAAGGGTGGTCCCTTTTGCCTTGGGCAATGTGTGCCCTTCTATTGTTTCATGGAGTCAGTTTCAGACCTGTATCCTTGCAGTTTCAAGTTGTCTTCCTGGGGGAGCATGATTGAACCTATCTGTGTTATGCAGCTGTGTTGGTGAAAATTTACAGGGAGGCCCCGATGCTGGGCCGTTCTGCCCTCTGCTTATGGAGGCCCCAGAGAGCTGCGAGGGGAAGAAGACACCTCCCTCCGGTGTGACTGTAGGCACCTGGTTGTGGGACAAGTACAGTCATTCTTCACACACTCCCGGTGATGCTGAACCTCAGATTTTCCAGAAGGGGGATCATATAGAAGGAGTCTATATGGGCGCACAAGAGGAGTACAGTGGTTATGAAAACAGTCCTAATATTTCATTTTACTTGCTAGAGATACAGGAGTCTCACACACTTGAATGGACAGTTCCCACTGTTTGGTGTAACACAAAGCCAAATGAATAGGATTCTTTTTTTTTTTGATACCTATAGCAACTAGAGAAAACAATGTCTAATCAACTTTCTAGGCTCTCTGACAATATGCTGGCTTCTACTTACCTTTCCATCCTCATTTATTACTACTATCCCTCTCCTATTTTCTTTTTCTTTTTTTAATTTATTTTTGAGAGACAGAGAGAGAGAGAGAGAGTGCAAGCAGGGGAGGTGCAGAAAAAGGAAACACAGAATCTGAAACAGGCTCCAGGCTCTGTGTTAGCGGTCAACTCAGTGCCAGACGCGGGGCTCGAACCCATGAACCGTGAGATCATGACCTGAGCTGAAGCCGGATGCTTAACCAACTGAGGCACCCAGATGCCCCCCTCTCCTATTTTCTAGCATCATCCTCCCAAACCCTGCCCATAAAAGACATAACTAAGGGATCCCAGAACCTCATCACACTGAGTCTGGTTGGAATTGGAGAATTCCTCTGAAGACAGCACTCAACAGACTCTACCAATCAATTGCCATTAACCTGAGAGAGGAAACCTGCGCATTGTTCAATGCTCCTTGAGTAATTTTTGTGCCTTTCCTGAAATTACCTCATGTCTGCCTTTCTGCTTTTCCTGTCACCATGTCTTCCTATCAAAAAATGTATCTTAAACTTATGCACCTCTTGGGACCGTGTGTGTATCAAAAGACCAAAAAGATAGTTGCATGAAGGCCCTTCCCTGCAGCTGCCCCCTGTTTGCGACGTCACAGTCCGTGTTCCTCTAGCTCTGAGATGGTGGTTCCTGGCAGTCAACATCCCCCGTTCTACTGAGAACACGCTGTGGTACAACACCTTGTTTGTTTCCATGTCTCCCACAGGGTTCCAGTGCTTCTCCGGTGCTGATACCTGGTATTTGCTTATTAACTGATGACTGGACAGAAATGGCTGTCTATCCAGAGAATGTGCCATGTGGCATCAGTCTAGATTCGAAGCAGGCGCTTAATAGCAGAGGGCAGTGCAGCCTAAATCTGAATAGAAACAGCCTGCACTTGTAATGCCCAAGATTTCAATATCACCCCAAAACCAGAAACCGCCAGGGAGACCGAGTCACGCATGTAAAAGCAAAGGGCATTTATTATTACAGCTTAGGCTCGCCGGGCCTAAGTTCGGGCTCACAGACTTTACCAGTGCAGTGGATCCGTACTGAGAGCCCTGAACAAGGGCTGAGCAGGGTTTTTATGGGGTTTGGGGAAGGGGAGTTACAGGAAATTGTGACATAGGTACAGTGATTCAATCATTATTATACAATATTATTGACAGCAGATTTAACCATTCACATTATCTAGAGTATTTGTTACTTTTGGCAGGATCCAATTACAGCATTTAGAGTACCTTTAAAATCAACCAATTACAGGGCGAGCCTAGGGTCTTGTTCGGCGACTATGGGTTAACTTTAACATTAGGTAACAGGGTCCTATCTAAAGTTCCCATCTGCAGGCCTCACCCTTAGGAATGTGGAGAGTGGTAGCTGACCTTCCCTGACTGGGTGCTGCGAAGGAGGTCTCTCTTGCTCTAGGCAATGCGTAACTGCCTGTTAGTTTCTGGGAACTGAAACCTAGGCCTTCTAGATCAGAGGGGGAGCTTAAAGCCTGTCATGGCGTCTGTTTAGTTTAGACTCGTGTTCTTACACACTTGACGCTCATTCGTGTGGCTGGCTGGCTCACAAATTCTTTAGTACCCATGTCGTAGTGTCTACAACCTTTCCCTTTTGCTGGTGGCAGATCCCGCTTTCATCAAAAAGGATGAGTGTTTGTGAGTAAACCGGAGACCTTGAGAATGCTCCATATCCTGTCTCTAGCAATGGGTCCAGGTGGTCAGGTGACCAGGGTTGGACCAATGAACACCATCCACTGTGGTTCTGTTGTTTGGATTTGGGGGAGAGGCGGTTTTTTTTTTCCCCTAAATACAGGTGGCAAGGAAATTTCCTTTTCATATGGAATCTCTAGAAAAGATGAGGGGAGGATCTGAGATCAAGTTGTTGAGAGTCATTCCCATCTGTTACAAGGATATGAGAGACTTTAAAAAATGTTATGATACATGGGATTTGTGTTTCTGACAAGACTTTGGTGTTCTCATGGGCTGTGTGCATGCTTAGAGGGAAAGTGTGAAACAGTCCCAGGGCTGAGGGGAGGTGGCAGGAATCTTGGTCTTAATTTGAAGACTGTTCATGGCTTATTTTGGACCCTACGTTTGTTGTTCTCTCTTTCTGTCTCTTGTACGTTTAATATCTGAGTCACAGTGGATTTTTAAAAAATGTTTATTTTTTATTTTTGAGAAAGAGAGAGCACATGTGTGCAAGTAGGGGAGAGGCAGAGAAAGGGAGACAGAGGATTTGTTGTGGGCTTTGTGCTGACAGCAGAGAGCTCAATATGAGGCTCGAACTCATGAACCATGAGATCATGACCTGAGCTGAAATCTGATGCTCAACCAACTGGGCCATCCAGGTACCCCATGAGTCACAGTGGGTTTTTGTTCTTACGATCATTTCTGCCTCTTTGAACCCCTATGTTCACCTCTTTTTTCATGTGGTTTTCACGCACCAACTCACGTGTTAAAAAGCTCATACAAAATCTTGGTTAGTGTAGTAAACCTTAACTGAATTTTGGGGTCCATGGGAATTTATCCCATGTTTATCAGACAGCAAAAATTAGAATGTAATTTGATCACAATTAATACTAACGAATTACTAACTCCTGTGTATCCCCACCAGCTCTGATCACCTTGTATATGAGCACACTTGATCGCCTAACAACCCCCGAGCTAGTATAAACATATTAGTTAAATGTTTCTGCTATTATTATCTTTTGTTATTCAATAAATTTGAATTTAAAGGCCATTTTTTATCCTTTGACTGGCCCTCTTCATATTTTTCTAATCAACTTTATTGATTTAAAATTCACATATCATAAAGTGTGCCCATTTTGTGTGTATGAATCATGGAAAAATGAGTTTTGACAAATACATACACTCTTAAAGACACAACCATCAATCGGGAAACAGAAATTTTCTATTACCCCCAAAAGTTCCTTCATTCTTTGTTGCGATCAGTCTCCGCCTCAGACAACCACTTGTCTTTATTCTGTTAGTAAGGAGTAATTTTTCCTGATTTAGAATGGACTGTTACATTATGTAATCTTCTGTGTCCTCTTTCTCCATGTACCCAGACTTTGTTCTTTTTATTGCTGAGTGTACTCCATTGCATGAATTTGCCAAAATTCATTTGTCTGTTCATTTGTTGTTAAATATTTGGGTTGTTTCAAGTCTTTGGATATTGTGAAGAAAGTTGCTGTAAACATTCACAAGTAAGTCTTTGTGTGTATACATGTTTTTACATCTCTTGGATAACTACCTAGGAATGGGATTTAAAACAGTGTGGAAAAGTATATGTTTAACTTTATAAAAACTCGCCAATCTAATTTCCCAAGGTAGTTGTACCATTTTACATCTCCACCAACAATACAGAAGCAAGTGCTCCATTTCCTCCAAATTCTTCATCACCCTTTACATTTCCATTCAGTTTGGAATACTCTCTAACTTCCTTAGTTTTTTTTTTTCTTTGATCATGGATTATTTATAACCACATTACATAATTTCCAGATATTGGGCATTTCTCAGACATCTTTTTGTTATTGATATTTCATTTCATTTTTTTCTGTTTGGAGAAAATACACCATTATGCTTTCATTCCTTTTAAATTGATTGGGACTTTAAATATCCTGAACCTGGATAAGGTCTATCTTGTCAAACTTGAATGAAATTTTCCTGAAGTTTGATATATTTAATTATTAAATAATTTTTTAAAAAGATGAGAAGTAGCTCAATTTGGTTGCAACATGAAGCTCTTAAAAGGAAGACCCAGGACATAAATCTGAAAACGTTTCCTGGCACTTGACAAACTGAAAATCTATCTCTGACAAGAATCATGAGTTGGAAGAAGTATGTGCTAAATCCCTTATCTTTTAAAGGCGTCAGTGGATTATGCCTGATATAGAAAACTGTGAGCTTAATCTGTAAATTTATCATTTAAAGTTATAAAGAGAACTACTAAAAATTAAAAATGGAAACTATAAATAGTGATTCCCCCAGGGAATTGAATGGGAGGGATTTTGTCTTTTATTTCACACAATCCTGTGTCATTTGAAGAAAATATTTAAAATCTGTATGTATATTACTTCTAGAATTAAAAGAAAATGGCCCAACAAAACAAAGAAACAAATAAACAAAACAAAAGGATAGAGTGGGCCAGGCCATGGAGGCCTTGAATGCCGAATAAGGTGAGTCCACTTTATTCTTTAAAGCCCCCTGGTGTGGGCTCATGGTCCTTGGCAGTGGTGCCCAGATTGGTCAGGGGCTGTGAAGGCTCTGGAACAGTGACTGTCTGCAAGAAGGATGGGGGTGGGTGGGCAGGGGTTGAAGTTGATTACCATCTTGTGAGGCTTTGTGTGTCCAACAAACTGGGGCCTCCAGTGGCCAGTGGGCCTCTGGGAAGGAAGTCACAGGAACTGTCTGCCATCTTGATAAGCCTTCTTCAGGCACCAGTTTCCAATGGAGGTCCTGCGGTCACCCCCTAAGAAGGCAAAGAGCTAAGAGGAAAACTCTTCCCTTTTTGCATGGTCCACCCACCCTCACTGGTGAGAAGAATGGAGGAAAGGTAAAGATTTTCTCAAGGATCCTCTTGCTTTCAAAGCTAGTGATCATTTTGCAATTAATTGACATCTTCACGACTCCACCCTCAGGTGTGTGTGTTGGGGCTTCCCAGGAAGAGGCAGGAAATGGCCAGCTGACAGCTTTGGGTGCAGACAACCCAGCTGTGGGAGATCTGATTAGGGTCACCGGAACTTTTCTCCCTTCTGGTCCACCTTTCTCTATTGCTTTGATCCCTCCAAACCTTCAAATCTGCGGAACGGGAGCAATAATGGACAATAGATCATGTAGCACAAGGCCAACTGTTATTTGTGCTCACGGGGACATCAGAATATTTCTGAGCGTGTGTACCACACCCTCGGACAGGATGACTAAATTCACACCGTGGCGTGTAAGTGAGCAGGCTGATCCTCTAAGGAATGACGCTACCTCACTGAGAGATCTCATCGTGTGCCTTTCAGTGTTTCTGCCAACTTTTGCCTCTCACTCTGTGATGTTCTTTACACCACAGGTCTCCTTCCTATGACTCAATCCCTCGCCGATTGCCTCTGAGGCTGCTTTTCTGAGGGAGAAAAGAGTCCAGGACGTGGTTTCCTTTTCACACTGGCTTTCGCTCATCTATTTCTAGTTACAGATTTTATTGACCATTCTCTCACGCTGTTTCTGAAATGGACCTTTCTTTCTGGTAGATTCAACATCCTCCCTTCCCCACATACTCACGTACACTCACGCCTAGTCACATAAACACTCCCTCACGTGAGGACATACACTCAACGGGACTTTTGGTTGTCTATTTTGTTTCATTGTGGACTAGAAATGATACCTTTTTAAAAAAGGTATGTGTAGCTCAGCAGAAGAACAACTAGGGAAGCGAGAGAGCTTAGTACTTATGGTTGGAGATTCTGCAGATGGGCTACCTAGGAACAAATCTGTGCTCTGACCCTAAAGCTTAGTGACCCAGTGCCTCACTTAATGCCGTGAGCCTCCTCCGTTCCTTGTCTGAACAGAGACAGTAATGTTAGCACTCACTCCTTAGGGTCATTGTGAACCTTGAGTCAGGAAAATGCACCTGGTACTGGGCAAGCAGTCGGTGCTACATCATTGCTGCTGGGACTGTTCGTCACAGGTGCCAACTATGCCCTTGGCCTCTGCATTCACGATTGTCACTCAGACCAACCTCAATGCCTTTTTCTGATTGCCCTCACTCAATCCTCAGAGCGGCTGCAAGGATTAAATGAGGTGACGCACCTCATGAGTCACCTGAGGAAGTGGCAACTGTTATTGTGACTTCCCCGTCAACAAGTGGATATTCCAGGTCCCCCCAGAACCTGCTTCATTAGTGTTGGGTTCAGCCTGGGGGCCAAACCCTGCCTACCAGGAGTTTTCGTAAATGAAC
Source organism: Helogale parvula (assembly GCA_004023845.1). Classification (NCBI taxonomy): domain Eukaryota; kingdom Metazoa; phylum Chordata; class Mammalia; order Carnivora; family Herpestidae; genus Helogale; species Helogale parvula. Next base: position 21,393 of record PJEM01011151.1, read on the forward strand.
TCTTTCTGGAACACAGGTGCACCCGCTTGTTTAAGTATTGTCAGTGGCTGCTTTCACACTATGATGGCAGAGTTGAGTCATTTCAGTAGAGACCCTCTGGCCCACAAAGCCTAAAATATTCTTTATCTGGCCGTATGCAGAAAATATGTGTTGCCTCCTATACTAGAAGAAAAGATGAAGATGGATTAAATGTCATTTGAGGTAGAGAGGAGAGAGGAGAATTAGGTATTCAGGTCACAGCTGAGCGGGCTGAGGTATGGCTAGGTGACTGGGGGTTAGGGGTCCCAGGCACGGAGACTTCCAGGGACATTCTGAGTGTGATGCTTAATTGTGATCCAGCTTGACCTGGTGGGTAAAATCTAGAACCAGGAGGAACCACCCAGGAAGAAAATTACTTTTGGCAACCAGAAGAGTGAGTGTGTGTTCAAGGAGGGCACTGCCTAGAACTGAGTGGGGAACAAGTGATAAGAAATCTGATTCTTTGAGACCAGGCAAAGGGACAGAAGGTCTAAGCCACCCACATGTTCTAAGACCCTGCTGTCCACTAGCAGTGAAAGTAAAGAACCATCAAATCCCTGAGTGGAAGGTGAGTGGATGCTGTGTCACCCCAGCCCCTCCTTCCATGGATGGGGATGCTGACGCCAGAGAGGGGAAGGGTGAACCCAAGTTTACACAAGGAGTTAGTGGATGAGGGGCCAAAAGGTGATCTTAGTGCATTTTGTCCCAAACTAGCTTTGAATCCTGTTCCTACTTCTTTCCGGATGTTGTCCTGGGGGCTGGGAGAAGACCCCTCCCCAGAACTTTGAGAGAAAAAGCTTCCTTTGTTTCACCATAAACAGCCAGCTACAGTTCACAATTAAGAATGATTTTTTTTCTGGGGGCACTTGGGTGGCTCAGGCTGTTAAGCATCCGACTTTGGCTCAGGTCATGGTCTCACTGTTTATGAGTTCAAGCCCCACATCAGGCTCACAGCTGTCAAAGTTGAGCCAACCTCGCTTTGGATCCCCTGTTACCCAACACCCCCTTGCCTCTCCCCTGTGTGTGTGTATGTGCTTTCTCTCTCTCTCTCTAAAAAATAAACAGACATTTGAAAAAATGGCTTTTTTTCTGATTTGTGCTTTGGTCTGATGCTACCATTTCTAGCTTGAGGCTGTTGTTAGAAACAACCAAATGAGAGGTCATGTAATAACGAATTTGGCTGCCCTTTGTCCCTGGTTTTTGGGAGGTAGCATTGAAACCCTTGGAATCTCCTGAGTGATAGGAGTGTATTTATTATTCATGGTGGGCTTTTCAGATGCTACCTGATAAGGTGATGCTGTGACTTGAGGTGGGCCTAGACAATTTATGCTTAACTAGATGACTCAGGATGGGGGCTACTCATGCTAGAAAGACCAATCATGGGATTAGAGGGTTGGGGCTTTGAGTCCTGGGGAGGGGAGTGTTCATCAAGGCCACATGGTCAATGAGTCCATTAATCATGCCTACCTAATCTAACTCCAATAAAAATTCTGGATACTGAAGTTCAAGTAAGCTTCCCAAGTTGGCAATGCTCTGAGTATTCCCACATACTGGAACTAGGAGGATGACACATTTCTGAGAATGATGGAAGCTTCAAGTCTCAGACCTTACTTAACCTGTGTGCCTTTTTTCCCCTAGTTCTGATTTGTATCTTTTTGCTACAGTAAAACTGTAATCATATGTACAGTGCTTTTCTGAGTTTTGTGAATCATTCTAGAGAATTATTGAACCTAAGGGGCATAGTGAAAAACACTGGATTCATAGCCAGCTGCTTAGAAGTGAGGTTGGCCAAGGGTCCCCTGAAGTAGTGGCTGAGGTCTGAGGTGATGCGGTCTCATGAGGACTGTGCCCTTCCCTGTGAAGTGTGGTCCTACTCCTGATGGACGGTGTCAGAAGTCATTGCAGGGTCTCACATCCGTGCGTTCTGTCAGGGTCTAGTTGAGAATGTTGAGTTATGAGAGTGTCCTGGGGATAGAGTCCATTCTGATCTTGAGACAAAATACAAGGGCAGTTCTTCTGGGAAGTCGGCCTATTTATATGTATCATAAATGCATGGTTGACAAGACCTTGTCTTCAAGCCTGCTGGAAAACTCAGGGGGGCCCTGAGGGGGTTTGTGTGATAGGCTCTTCAGCCTCATTCCTGAGATCACTTTGTCCCCAGCCCTGAGTGACTTTTTAAAAAACTTTTTGCACCAATGTTAAATTCACACTGTCATGGATAACCTAGATGTCCTTGTAGGCCTTGCAATTCTTCTCTGTCTCCAGGATTTGTTTTATACCTGACCTCTTTTTTCTCTGATATATCTTTCCAGAAGAAAACTCATCAAACATGATTTATATACAACTACACACACCACTCCCCCGCCCCTCACCAACCTGCCCACATTATTTGTAAGGATGATGTAGACCTCACTGAAGATTTGAAGGTCATGGGAAGAGGTCATATGTCAAGTAAACAGATAATCTACGCATAAATGTTACACAGTGCTGTTTTCCTTCACTAGAGGTTTCTCACCACCCCTTTGTCCTACCTGGTACCTCGCTAGCCATCTGCCATCTTACTGGTTCCTCTCTTCCTCTTTCTTCTCTTATTCTTTCCTCCTTTCTCATGAGCAACAATAAATTCTTCACATTTTCTCAGTGGCCTGATGTGTAGGAATCTGTTAACTGCTTTCTGGATTTCTCTCAAAGGGAATTGATCCTCTGTGGGAGAAGGGCCAGTCAGGAGCTCCCTATCCAGCCATCTTGCTCTTAATTGTATTTTTATAGTCTTGTAATGAGCAATCATAAAATGAGGTTAAAGTATCACGTACAATAACATTAGAAAACATAAAATACTAATTTGACAAAAGGTGTGCAAGACTTATGTAGTGGAAACCACAAAAAGTTGCTGAGAAAAATTAAGGAAGACCTAAATAAATAGCAAGTAATACCATGTGTAGAATTTAAAGACTCTTTATTCTAAGATGTCAATTATTTCTAAATAAATTAATAGATTTAACACAATCACAAAATGTTAGAGATGATCCAAGGGTGTAGAGACTACCCCCAATAACCACTTTGCTCTCCCTAGGTGAGAATTCTGAGAGTTTTAGAACAGAGAAAGGACCCCCCATCTCCCAACACTGATGGCACCATGTGACTAGGTGCTGGCCAATGAGAGGTGAGCGGAAGTGATGTAACTAACTCCTGGGTCAAGGCTTTAATAGAAGGAGCATGGCTTCCCTGCCCAGGAGCTGAATGGGGGCTGAATGGGGATATGACCCAGAGCTATATATATATAGGACCAAAAGGATGTGAGTTCCTCTAGGGGAGGCAGGAGCAGCAAACTGGAAGGAACTCTGGTGCTGAAGGCCTTGAAGTATTTAGTCCAGGTTTAATAAACTAGGTAATGACATGTAGGCAATGTGTGCTTGCATTGTGAGGCTTTATAATTAAATAATAAAGTTCACCATGGCCTCCCCTCACTTCTTTTGTTTGTTTTCTTTATTGTAGTGAGAATGCATTCATGTGTATAATTTCTTTCCAAATGGTGGAGAAATGTGTACAAAGTGACGCTATCCCTGAATCCCAGTCTCCAGAGGCCGCCACTTATTACAATTTCCATTCCTATTTCTTTTACTATTAATAGCTCAAGATAGTAAACTTATATTTCTATTTTTAGTTTATCAGTATTAACAAATGGATCCAGAGACTTCTCATAAAATGTGAAGGGTTCAGCACATATAACATAGTCTTCTACCTCCACTCCATGACATGATTTATTTATTTGTTTTTATTTGGGGTGGTTATTAAAAAATTTAAGTCTTATCTCCTATGATTTATTTTCGTGTGTCTCGTGCTGCAGTCAAATTCGGCTACTTATCTTTTTTATTTTAATGTCATTTGAATTAGAAACTATTTCAGGGGCGCCTGGGTGGCTCAGTTAGTGAAGCGTCCAACTTCAGCTCAGGTCATGATCTCACGGTTCATGAGTTCGAGCCCTACATCGGCCTCTGTGTTTACAGCTTGGAGCCTGGAGCCTGCTTTGGATCCTCTGTCTTTCTCTCTCTCTGCCCCTCTCCTGCTCATGCTATGTCTCTCAAAAATAAATAAATGCTAAAAATAAAAAGTTAAAAAAAGAAGCAATTTCAGATATTCAGAAAAATTGTTTAATGGACTTATTCAGCAGGTATTTATTATTTTATTATTTATTTTTAGAGAGAGAGGGAGAGAGACTATGCGTGGGGAAGAGGGGCAAAAGGAGAGAGAGAATCTTAAGCAGGCTCTAAGTCGCCTCCCCACACATTGTGCAGCAGTCTGGCTTGTAGTAGGCTCCTTCCTTCCACAGACTGTGAGTTCCTTGAAGATGAGGATGTTGCCTTTGAATCTCCATTGCCTGGCACTGGGGCTGGAACATAGAAGATGTTCAGTTATTATTTATAGAATCAACAGAAGAATGACTGAGTGACTTTGCTATGAAAAGCCCACTTAATGATAAATTCAAGATTAAAAGTGGTTAGGTTAATTGCAAAGATCTGTTAAATGGCAATTATAAAAAAGGATACACTTGTAGAAAATTTTTACTTATAATTCATTCATCAAAACTGAAGGAGAAAGAAGGACTTTCCTTTGAATGTGGATTAGCAAGTAGAGTTCTACTCTTTCTTGCAGAAAGCACATCCGTTAAGCATTGTTTGTGATTTTCAGTTAGATTTATTAAAGTGGAGAGCATAACATATATACAGCATTCTGGATGAGGATATTTTTCAATATTGTTCAATTTTTTCAATCTAATCTAGTTGTCAGGCTAATTCAATAACAATAATTTTGAGACTGGCTGTTATTGTCCTTTTAAGCATTCATAATTTTCATTAAAATTATAGTTATCCTTTATTCTCTTATTACACTGATTTACATTGCATTTTGTTTTGGTAATTACATAAAGAAGTCCAACTGGCATAGACAGGATTAGAAAAGACCCAACCCAGTTGGCTTTTGTAACACAGGTAAGTCAGTGAATGGCCCGAGGGCTCAGAGTTTACTGGACATCAGTCAATATATATTTAAGGTAGAATGAACAGGATTGGTTAAAAAGATAGAGTCTATTAGCCAGAGACTTATTTAAAAGGTTTTTCCTCTACACAGAAATAGCACAGTGCTTGATCAAGGAGATTTAAATAAAGTTTGTCGAATTCACACGTAAATAAGCAGTTGTGGATGTCTGCGCCAGCAGGTACCAAAAGAGACTTTCAAATCTTTTCTCTCTCCCTGAAGGAAACTGGTGGATACCCTGCTTGATCTACCCCAAGGCAAAGCGACAAGGAAAATCATCATTAGCTTTGGGAAGAAGGAGGTCGTGAGCACTTTCCTTCCCTCATTCTTTGCATCCCAGCAGCAGCAAACAGACGTGCAGTGAAAGGGCAGAGCCTTCCTCAGACCCACTGGCTCCAGAGGACACTTTATGGTCTCTTGAGCTGGAGGTGTTTGCAGGCACTACAATGGTGCTTGGTGACAGAGCCAGTCTTTTCAAGAAGCTGGACAGTACCATGGTTTTCAGATAGGAGCTGCTTAAGAAAAATAACTGCTGAACATCTTGAAAATTGTAGGGGAGTCCTATGCACTAGGGATTCAAAGACATGCTATCTGTTCTTAAAGACTTCACAGTGTGGTGGAGGAGGAGACCTACAGATGAATCATTATGGCAAATGTTGTAAGTGCTCTAATAGAGACATGTCAGGGCCAAGTTAGTTCAGCGTGGGCTGCAGCAGCTAACTAAGCTTACGCATCCAAGAACTCTGTCTCCTTGCAGCCAACATGAAGAGGAATGTCACTGACATCAAAAGAACCATTTGCCCAGGTGAAGCTCAGCAGTCTTTGATTCACACGCTAGGTGAAATTTTTCTACAGTCCTCCTCATGATGTACGTATTCAGCCAAAGCTGTACGATTTGATGAAATCACAGGCTCCCAGGGCTGTCTCTCATAGGAACCCTGAGTCTAAGCCGGTGGCATCCTATCAAAGTACCTTGTCTGGTGCATAGACCACAACCATCTCTTCCTTCCTTCTCCCACTACCCTGCGCTCAAGTGAGCCAAACCTACAGCCAAGCCCACCTACAGCATTTGGAAGTCAGGAGATGCACACAGGTTGGAGAAACAGCAGAGTGTTGGACGGAGACAAGCATTGGATCCAAGTCAAGGAACCAGAGTTCTACATACTGAACCACATTATAGTATTGACTGATGTATTTAGTTGGAAAACTAGAAAACTGTGGTTAGATTCATTTTCATGGCTACCTTGTGTTGTCTCCTGAGTACTCAGAGTTCCTTTGTTAGCTCCTTTCTCTGAAGGTAAGTCTGAGGGCAGCCTCAGTGTCTGTGAGGAGCAGCTAGCCTGTTGTGTTGTCACACTATCTCATGGTGGCCCCTCCCTGTCTGCTGAGTTCTGTGAGGACCAAGCATTCTGTACAGAATCTAAGTTTTTATCAATACAACAGACATGACTATGGAAGGATCAGATGTTTTCAATCCTGCCCTTTATGGGGACTGGCCATGACGCTGACTGAAAGTCACAGCCAGAACAATCCGTACAAAATCTTGAGGCTTACAGAACGTTCCCAAACCTAATATCTGTAAGCTAATAATAAATTATTTCTAAGATAATTTCTATCTTAAAATCAATACAGTTTGCAATGGCTAAATTAGAACTGGTGAAACATATTTCTAGACTCTACACTGGTTGATGTCAGAGCTGAATAGCCCTTCACCAATTCTCAAGGGCAGAGGCCATGGTTTTCTTTATTAGAACCCAATTCTAGCTTGTCACCGTGCCATGGACAAATGTCACCAGTTCTGATAAATTGAATTACCTGAACTATTCTTATGCAGGTAGAGAGTGTGCCTCAAAGGACATCATTTTCCTCAAACCTACAGAACCCAATGAGGTTAAAAATAGCAGAACTTACTTATTCAGTCTTTTCATCTATAGAATGCCCCCAGTCATAGGATCAAATGTGAGTCTTAGGAGAACATAGCCTGAAGGAAAAATAAGGAATCTTCTTTTCCTATACTACCAGATAGAAAACAATTATGAACAAGGGTTTTATGCTTTTTGGATAGTGATTCCATTGCAGTGAAAATTTGCAAACAAAAAAGGAAGATTTGATAAGAAAGATTCAGAAGATTAATGCTTTCTCTGAGAAAATAAAAGAGCCAGATTAAAAACAATCAATTTGAAGGCTTTGGGCAATCAGAGGCATTTCAGAGGCCTGAGGTTGAGAGAGGAGTAGAGAGTAGATCATCTCCAAGTCTGACAGGGCAGAATCGACTCTCAAAGTCATTTCTGACTGACCAGGACAGAGACTTCATCACTGAGCCCAACGTACTGCCAGGGACACCCTTCACTGGCGTCCCTGGGGACACAAACAAGACTGGAGCACCCTCTGTGTGCTCACTGATTCTCAGGGCCACCCTGCAACACGGGAATTACTGTCCCGGTGTCACAGAGGAGGAAAACGGAGGCTTGTAGAGATTAAGTAACTTACTGAAGGTTGCACATCTTTGGAGTCCTGGCACCTGAATTCAAACCCTGTTCTCTCCAACTTTAGAGCCTAGGTGCTTTTTATTGCAACACAGACCTTCTACTGACATGGGAAATGTTCTGTGATCCAAAATTCTCCACTGACTATCCTAGGCCATGACACGTCCCCTGGAGGCATATATGTCTGGACAGGCTGTGTGGGATGACAGCAAGACTCTGGGCCCAGCATTACTTCTGCTCTGGGACAATGGCTTCTGCTCAGGGGCAGGAAATCAGAAGTCTTAGGCATGAACAATGGATAATCTCAGTGACGGTAGAGAGGTCCACCCACCAAGGAGAAAGTAGATGATGATTTAGGGTCATGAAGGAAATGTGACTTCTTGACATGATACAGTGAGGACGCCTTAGACTGTTGGGTCAGAAATAGCTCAATGTGTCAGCTTTATGAGGACAGGAAGAGGTTTACTCTTGTCCACTGCTGTGTCCCCAAGGCCTAATTCTGTGAGGGTGACAGAGCGGGTAGTCAAGGAGTTTTTAATTGACAAATGAAGAATGAATGAATGAATGAATGGATGAGGAGCCTAAGGGTAGTGGAAATTTTAGGTTCAATGTAACACTAAAAATTCTTAATGAAATTTGTTATCCGGAGACACACACATAAGGAAATAAAGAAAATTTTGTTTCCCAGTATTCCTTCTGTGGAAAGTTCTGGTGCGTGTTTGAAAGAATTCTTAATACCTGCACAAATTACTAGTGATGGCCTCCATGAGGTCTCCAACCCAAGAGAGCCACCATATGCCTTTAGTGAACAACCAGAAGAACTAAGCACATAGTTGAGGGAGAGGATTCAGAGCTTAACTGACTTTTTCTGCATTTTAGAGGAAGAGGAAGCAAGGCTAGGAGTAGAGAGAGACATCCCTGTGTCTGGATAGAGGTAGCTGAGGCATAGAAATATAGAAGGGGATTATGAACAGATTTTTCTATGAGATATATAGTATAAAATCCACCTATTGTCCCTACGTGTGATTCTGAGTGTTCTGTGCAGACTAAAGCATTTGTTCAAGAGAATGGGGGGGGGTAGATTTTTAAAAAGTTGTATTGCCACTTTATAAAGGGCTTTGACTGAAAAGAGAGATGCTCTTGTGGATTCTAGGGAAAAAATAAGGACCAGCGTACTCAAAGGTGAACTGTAGCAGCTGATTGAGTGTTACTTGTTATTACCTCTTTAATCTTCTGAATAGCCAGGTGAGGCCAGGACTAATATTATTCCCATCTTGCATATGATGAAACAGAAGCACAAGGAAGTTGGTTGTTATACTCCAGATCTCATGCCCAAAAGTGGTAGAGCCTAGATTTGAATCTCTAGCAGGGAGAAACTTGGCACGTCTGGCTCATTGTTGCTTCTACTTCCCTTGCTGCTGTGACCCATAGCTTAGAAATTTCTGCTTAGCTCTGCATGTAGGTATGTCATTGATTTGCAAAATGGTCTTTACCCAAAAGCTACCTCACCCAAAGAGATAAGGAAGTAGCCAGAGTGGCCACCATCCCAATTCCTCAAGATTGAGGGATGGTCATAACTCAAGGGAGAATTGAAACTGTGCCCCATAGAGTTATGAGGTTGAAAGCAGAGAGTTTAAAACTTTTCAGAGAATTGTTTCCCACCGATCAGCTATTTTTTCTTTTCAGACTCCACTAACAAACCCACCGGCACCTGGACTCAAGGTCAATTGATAAGGTTCCAACCTAGGAACAAGCAAGGCCCTGCATTCCTTAAGGAGCCCAAGACTCCCTCCAGTTCACACCAGCTCTGGGAGCACACCTAGTCCCTTCCTCATGTCCTAAAATAATTTTCTGATGTCAAGGACTGAATTTTGCCTCGTTCTGATGTTGTCTCCGCCCCAGAGTGAACATGAGATGGATGTTACATGATGTTTGCTCAATGCGCATGCTCCAACATTCCTCGTGAATAATTATGTTTCCCTACCATTTTCATTGATAGGTAGGTAATATCTTACCCTGAATTTCCTCTTTAAAAACCTCACAGTTAGTGGGTTCAAGCCTCGCATCGGGCTTTGCACTGACAACTCAAATCCTGGAGCCTGCTTCGGATTCTGTGTCTCCCTCTCTCTCTGCCCTTCCCCCACTTGCTGTCTCTCTTCTTTCTCTCTCACAAAAATAAATGCACATTAAAAAAAATTTTTCCCTCTGTCCTTCCATTGCCTTTCCTTGCTTGTATGTGCGCTCAATCAAAAAAACAAAAAACAGTAATACTGTGTACCCCATCTTTAAACAACAACAAAAACAACATTGCATTCGAGTCTCAAGGCATCTATGATGATAATGAGACATTATTCCAAAGAAGTGACACCAGATAGAGAGGTGCAAACAGCCAAACAACCATACTGAGGAGCTACAATGAGAAACTGACCCCAAAACATAGACAAAGTCCCCGGAATATCAACTGTGAGGAGGCTATAAGAGACATATTTTCTCCATTTGCCATCACCTCTTATTTCTATCTTCTCTACCCTGCTCTGTGTCCTCCTCATCCTCATCCTTCTGTCTCTGGGTCCTGGTTGCTTTCAGTGAAAGGGAGACTGCTGGAGTCCAGCTGCAGCAGGTCCAGGGTTCCCTGAAGGATGGACGGTGTTGGTGAGAGAGAGAGTGAGAGAGCCTCAAGTTTCTTTATGATCACCAGGCAGGCATCTCTGCCCTGTCTGATTCTCTAGCTTTATTTATGATGAAAGGTACAAGTAACAGAAAAAGCAGTAAATGATTTCTCATAGATAAGTTTTACAATTTTCCAGGACATGGATTCTGCAGAAGCTATAATTCTAGTAGTAATGATTGTCAAAAAAAAAAAAAAAAAAAACTTAGCTACAGGCACTGATGCTATTATATGGGAAGGGCAGGTATTTTGTAAGACCAAGAGATACAAAACTTCAAGTATAGCTCTAAGGAAGCGACCTTTAACCAAGAGGCAAACAGCATTGTTTAGTAAAGGTCAGTTTTTTATGAGTAAGGGTCATTAGGCTGTTTATAACTCTAAGAGAAAGTTTCCCAGAAAAGCAGGATCCCCAGGAGACATAATGCCTGCTTTCACAGTCCCAAAGACAATTGATACATTTTATTGTAGTAGTGACTTTTGCAACAGCGTCCAGACCCAGAAAGTAGTCAGTTATCAGTTAATTGCTCAGCTAGGAGAAAAATTATATGCTGCTTGCCTTAGTTGCATTAGGATGTGTCTAGTTTAGTCATCTTTTCCCTGACTAGGTGCAATCATGCCTCAGGGACAGGGCAGGGGGACAGGCTGCTCCTGACACTAATCAGCAAAGCACTCTGAGGTTTGGTGCCCAAGCAGAAATGAAAGTTACAAGAGGGTAGATTTTGGTAGCTGTCTGGAGACAAGAGACCATGCAAACTTGCATACCCTCACCACGAATTTTCACTCAACTGGTGAGTTCAGATAGCTCCCAACAGGAGAGGCTGACAGGAGCTGAAGGGCAGGAGTGGGGTGACCGGAGGTTTGTGACTTTCTGGCTCTCTCTGTCCATCAGGCTGTGGTTTGGCAGCGGAGGTGTTACTCTGCCTAAGGACTTAGCACCCATCGGTGGTCCTTTCCTACAGGCATAGCTACAACTACCCCTATAGCCACAGCCCTCCTGGGTTCTGGTAACTTCTCGTCTTTCAGACCTAGTGATATTAAGGTTCCTGCTATTACTTTCCATTGGGGGTACTGGTCACCGTCCCATGTAATTTCCTCTAAATCTGCCCATATTGATAAAGTGTCCCTTAATTAAACTCTTCTGGATTATCCCATTTTGGGCCATCTGTTTTCTGCTGGCATCTAGAGAGACTGAAAGGAAAATAAATTTCAAAAAGCAAGTAAAACAGATGACTGGGTTATTCGCAGCACTTTAGCTTTGGGATGTGTGCATGTTCCCAATCTTGCTCCCTAAATTAAGGAAAGGAACAGATTTCTCACCATGACAGCACAATCTGAATGGTTGGGATGGAGGCGGGAACGGGACAAGTGTCTAACGAGGGGAACAATGTGGATTTACCAATTCAGACTTCCACTGTCAAGGCTGCCAGCCCCCAGAGTGGCCAGAAGGTGCTTCATGCTTCCTGTCTTCCTGCTGGAGCCCTGTGGCTCACTGAATACCGCTCTCCCAGATCAAGTTCATGGGTGTGCAAGAAGAGAAGAACAGTGGCTCTGGAAAGAAAGACTTGATAAAGGCACCTTTCCTCCATTCTTTTTGCTGGAGGTGACAAGCTGCCCCGTGCTGTCCTGTGGTTGACCATCGCTACAGGACACCTCTTTGCCCTGGAGAGGTGCCGGTGGCAGCGGTGAAGCCTGGTGCAGGAGCAAAAGGGTTATCAAGATACTGGACAGCCCCGTGATTTCCTGTACGGGATCTGCTGGCATGTGAGAGTGTGGCATTCTCTGAGTCATGACGCCTCATGAGATGTTTCTTGACATTTGATCTAACTCTACTCCTCCCTCCCAATCTCTGCTTATCACCACCCCATCCAGTGCCCAAGCCTGCAAAGGAGTGGGGTTCTGTGGCCTCTGGCTGCCAGCTGTGTGCCTGGGCAGCCATGCCACGCCATGTGAGCCTGCACTGGGAGGCTTTATAACTGAAAATAAAGACACCCTCCTTACTTGTCATTCAAGGCCCTCCATGGCCTGTCCCACGCTTTTTCATTGTGCTAGGAGTGACACATGCAGGTTTACGTTTTCTTTCCGATTGATGTAGAAGCGTACCAAATAAATAGTAAAGGTCTTCCTGAGTGCTCTTCTCCAGAAGCAACAACTTGTTTCAGTTTTTCTTCTAGACTCTTTTCAATTATGTATTTGATTCTTGAAGTAACACTTCTGTCTTTTAACTTGTCAGTATTTTTTTTTTTCACGCATGCAAAAGCAAAGGGCTTTATTATTATGGGCTTATAAGCTCGGGCTCACAGACTTCACCAATGCAGTGGATCCATGCGGAGAACCCCAAACAAAGACGGGGAAGGGCCTTTATGGGCTTGGGAAGGGGGAGTTATAGGAAATTGTGACACAGGTATAGTGATCCAATCATTATTATACAATATTATTGACAGCAACTTTAACCATATACATTGTTACCTTTGGTGAGACCCAATCACAACATTTAGAGTACTGACCAATTACAGAGTGGACTCAGGACCCTCCTGTAGGGCATAGCTTCTATCTTTAGGCCCGCCCTTAGAAATGTTAAGGGGATTAGCTGGCCTTTTCTGATTGGGTGTTACAAGGGTGGTCCCTCCTGCCTTGGGCAATGTGTGCCCTTCTATTGTCTGATGATTCTGAGAAACCGACACCTAGGCCTCCAAGGTCAGAGGGGAAACTGGAAGCCTGTCATCGAGTCAGTTTGATTCAGACCTGCGTCCTTACATTCCCCCCTCTTCTTGGCCTTTTGGCTAAAATCCAGTGTAGTATCTGTTCTTATCAGTTTAACTTGTCAGTATTAACCACAGGATCAACTGATTCCTTATATAAGATGTAAAGAATTCAGGAAATGGCAGAGGATTTGGAATAATAAGGCTGGGAATTAAAATAGCTGTGATTAATATGCTAAGGAATCTAGTGGAAAAAGTGGACAATATGCAAGTGCAGACGAACACCATAAGGAGGAGGAGGAAATGCTAAAAATGAGACATTGTAACATAAGTGGAGAATGCCATTGACTGGACTAGCTATCGCTTTTCAAAGAATCCGTGAGCCTCACAACATGGATGGGACTAGAGGTATTATGCTAAGCAAAATAAGTCAGAGAAAAGATAAATATCATATGATCTTACTCATATGTGGAATTTAAGAAACAAAACAGATGAACATAAGGGAAAGGAAGGGAAAGAAAGATAAAAACTGAGAGGGAGGCAAACCATAAGAGACTCTTAAATACAAAGAATAAACTGAAGGTTGTTGGAGGGAGATGGGCATTAAGAAGAGCGTTTGTGGGGATGAGCTCTGGGTGTTACATGTAAGTGATAAATCTCTAAACTCTGGGTGTTATATGTAAGTGATAAATCACTAAACTCTACTCTTGAAACAAACAAACAAACAAACAAACAAACAAATAAATCAAACTCCAGAAAGAATCAGTGAGCCTCAAGATAAGTTAATAAGAACTTCCTAAGCTGAAAATCAAGGAGAAAGACTGGAAAAAAAAAAAAAAAAGGAATAGAATGGTCAAGAACTGTAGGATGATTACAAAAAGTAAAAAAAAAAAAAAATACATAGAATGAGAATATCAAAAGGAGAAGAGAGAAAGGAACAGAAGATATATATGAAGTAATAATGACCAAGAACTTTCCGAATTGTTTGCATGCACCAAACCATGGATCCAGGTAGCACAAAGAACCCAAACCAGAAGAAATAATAATAATAATTCCCGAAAGCAGCCTGAGATGATCTCTGAAAATGTTCCACTATTCACTTGACCCAGAAAACCCCACAAAATCATGCAAATCAAGAGGTTCAAATCTCCGTGGTCCCTTTAAGAACACACGTGAAACGGCCCAGGCCATCAAGAATAGGCATATCTGAAAAGCCACCAAGCATCTGAAAGATGTCGCTTTGCACAAGCAATATGTGCCCTTCCAGTGCAACAGTGGTGGAGTTGGTAGGTGGGCCCAGGCCAAAAGGTGGGGCTGGACACAAGGCTCAAAAAGAATGCTGAATTTTTACCACACATGCTTAAAAATGCAGAGAGTAATGTTGAACTTAAGGGTGTAGATGTAGATTCTCCAGTCATTGAGCACAGCCAGGTGGACAAAACCCCCTAGATACAGCATGGACCTTACAGGGCTCATGGTCCAATTAACCCGTACGTGAGCTCTCCCTCCCCCTGAGATGGAAAAGAGCACAAAAAGAGCACATGGTTCCTAAACCGAAAGGGGAAGTTGGACAGAAGAACAAGATATCACAGAAGAAACTGAAGAAACAAAAAACTTATGGCCCGAGAATAAATTCTACATAAAATAAATGCAAATAACAACAACAACAACCCTCTACCTACATGTTCATTTCTGGGGCAGACAACCACTCTATATGATACTATTATGATAGATGCATGAATTCTGCATTTGTCAAATCCATCGAGCTATACAACACAGAGGGAACCCTAAAGTGAACTATGGACTTCAGTTTATGTATCAATGTTGGCGCATCAGTTTTAATAAATGTACCACATTAATGGAAGATGTTAGTAAAGGAGAAACTGGGGGCCGAGGGAATGGGGATGGGGAGAGAGGAGACAGAACTCCTCCTTACTTCCTGTGAAATATTCCCAGAAATCTGAAAGTACTCAACAATACAAAACTCTTTAAAAATAAGTCTGCCAGGGGTGCCTGGGTGGTGGAATTGGTTAAACATCCAACTTAGGCTCAGATCATGATCTCAAGGTTCGTGGGTTTGGGCCACGGGTTGGGTGCTGTGCTGACAGCTCAGGGCTCAGAACCCGGAGCCTGCTTCAGATCTGGCCCTTCCCCCCTCCCCATCTCTCTCTCTGTATCTCTCAGAAATAAATAAACATTAAAAAGTAAAAAGGAATAGGTAAACCAAACCACCAACAGGATGAATATTTATAACGCACGTAACTAAGAAAGACTTACAAACTCCTCCTACAAATAAATAACAGAAAAAGGGAAACACTTAATAAAAATGGGCAAAACTTAGACACTTCAAAAAAAATACAAGTAGCCAACAAGCACAGGAAAAGATGCTGATTTGATAAGTCACTTTGGAAATGCAAATTAGAACACAAGGAGCTACCACTTTACACTCATTAGAATAACTAAAATTCAAAAGACTGGCAGTTTGTGAAGAAGGATCTGGAACAACTGGCACTTTCAGACATTGCTGGTGGGAATGTGCAAGAGCAGAACCACTTGAGAACAGAGCTTGGCAGTTTCTCAGAGTCAAGCATACATCTTTCTGTGACCCAGCAAATTCACGTTAAGTTAAAAACATATATTCAGAAAAAGACTTGAATAAGACTGTTCGCAGTAGCTTTATTCAAAATAGCCAGTGGGAGAATACTACATAGATACCTATCCGTATGAAAATAAACCGGCGCACTCACACAGTGAGCTAGCACTCATATGCAATTGTCGTGGCCTGGGTAAATCCTAAAAATACTGTGCTGAGTGATTCAAGATAGGAACAAAAGAGCACATTGAAGGATCCTAAGTATACGAAGCCAAAGGTCAGGTAAAACTAATCTTTGGTGATAGAAGTAGGAATAAAAATTGCCTCTGGGGCAGGAGGAGTATGTGAGAGGAACGGGAGGGAACTTTCAGAGGTGATGAAGGCTGTTCCGTTTTGCTTGGGGCTCGGGTTATGTGGGTGTACTGTTGCCAAAGCTCACAGAACTACACACTTATGATCTGTGCAATCACTCTCCTCCAATTCTACCTCGATTAAAAAAAAAAACCCTAAAAAATTATTTAAAAGATGGAACATTTGAACTTAACATTATTTTTATGGAGCATGTAACTTTAGAAGAAGTTGTCTGTAAACAGATGAATACAACTAATGTGAGCTCTGCAGAATAAAAAGTAAACCTGACAAAGATTCTGTCCTCAGAGAACACAGTCTAGTGTTCTGGACATTTTGCCATGAAGGACCAGAGAGCTCCAGGGAGGGAGAGCCAGGGCGAGGGCTCTTTGGTGGGGGTGCGGGGGGAATGAGAAGGGACACGTATGGGGTTCTGCTGGAGGGCGTGGGACGGGAAATCATAGCAAGACGACCTACCTCAAACCTTAAGCATGCTTCAGCATTGATTTATCCAGTTATAAAACTTAACTTTGCTTGCACAAACTGAAAATGGCGAAGGAAAAACTCACGGATGGTGACTCGATTCTGGTAAATGGGTGTTTAGCACAGGGTTGGTTCAAAAATTCATTGTTTATTCATTCATTAAGTCTTGTACTCAATAAGCATTCATTAAGGTAGGGACATATTGTAGGGCCTACCAAAATCAAGGAAGATTGCTTTTGGGGCCTAGACTCTTTAATTCTTTCAGTTTTTATGGAGGCAGGTTGCAGGATGCCCACCACACAAACTTGTCGTGGAATGTTCTTCCAGTCCCTCCCAAGTGCAGCGACCAAAGAAATTCAGACCGTTCTTGCGCTGCTTTCAGCCTGTGCTGAAGGTGGGGCTCCTCAAAAGTGGACCCCAGCGTTGGGAAAGCTTGGGGAGGTGTGAAGGCCCTGGGGAAGGCAGTCCCGAGCCACGACACTCAGTGTTTGTTTGACAGGCACTGTCTCAGTATTCACAACGGCAAGATTTTAAGAGCAGGGGCCCTGAGGCAGAGAGAAGTCAAGAAAACCTCCCAAACTGATAGGGACAAAGTTGGTTCTCAAAGCCACATTTATGTGACGGAGGCAGACTTTGAATCAGAATGCCAGACTGCTTCCCGACCATCTCCAGAGTTTCCTGAGGAAGGCTGACTTCATTTTCGTCCCCCGCTGACACGTCCTGCAGAGCCCTCTGGAGAACCATCTTGAGGGTCTTCCGCTGCCGGGGCCACCGCTGCCTGAAGGAGCCCACGAAGAAGTAAATGACGGGGTTGACACAGCTGTTGACACAGGACAGGGTAAGTGCCGCCATAAAAAGATACCAGAGGGTCACATCACCATCCTCCTTAATCCAAAATAAGAGGAAATAGTGAATGCCGAAGGGCAGGCCGCAGAAGAGAAAGGCCAGCACGGTGAGCACCACGGTCACATAGAGCCGAGGCAGCCGCAGCCGCTGCGGGCCGCTCAGCAGTCGGGTCAGCAGGGCCAGGCTGGACCCAGAGAGAAGCACAAATAAGAGAATCAGCCAGCCGGCGGTGATGAAATCAAATGCCTGACACAAACTAGGGTCCGAACCCTGAAACAGGTAGCCACAGTACTGCCCTTCCAGGATGCTCAGCAGCAGGGACAGGGCCCAGAGCAGGCCACACATCACAGCTGATGTGTGTTTTGGGCGGTGGCAGCGGTACCAGATGGGGCAAAGGGCTGACAGGCAGCGCTCGGTGC
Source organism: Helogale parvula (assembly GCA_004023845.1). Classification (NCBI taxonomy): domain Eukaryota; kingdom Metazoa; phylum Chordata; class Mammalia; order Carnivora; family Herpestidae; genus Helogale; species Helogale parvula. The sequence goes on from PJEM01011151.1 coordinate 38,987, forward strand.
TAATGGCACAGAGAATGCTCAGGCTCGCGATGTAGGCAAAGGTCCACATGGTGGTGAAAGGGCTGGGAATGGGAAAGGGCACGGAGTGGAGGTTGATGAGTTCCTTCAGGGAAAATACAGTCTCGGAGGAGAGGAAGAGGAAATCAGCTCCCGCCAGGTTGAGGATGTAGACGGAGAAAGCGTTCCTCCGCATGCGGAAGCCAAGGAGCCAGAGCACAGTCATGTTTCCTACCAGCCCGCCCAGGGCCAATATGAGATTCAGCAAAGTCATGGTCAGGATTTCCTCATAGGAACTTTCAGGGTAGACGTGTTCACTTCCATTCACTGGCGTGAGGGTGCTCTCCCAGGCTGGGGCAGTGGGGTCGAGGCTCAGAAACCCTCCACTGGTGTTCCTGGGAATACAAACAAGACTTGAGCACCCACTGTATGTTCAGCGATTCTCGCGGCCACCCTGCTACGTGAGGATTACGGTCTCCATGTTAGAGTGAAGGGAAATGGAGCCTTGCAGAAATTATGATACTTGTGGAAGGCCGCCTTGAAGTTCTGGAACCTGGATTTAGACCAGTTCTCTCTAACTCTAAAGCCTGGGCTCTCTCCAGCACAACATGGATCCTCTACTGAGATGGGAATATTCATTCTATGGCTCAAACATCTCCACTCAACCTCCCAGACCAGGCCGGGTCTGGAAGAGGCAGGAATTGAAAAGTCTGGACAGGCTATGTGTGATGACAACAGGACTCTGAGCTTGGCATTCCTTCTGCCTGGGACTGAGATTTTCTCTTAAGACCAAGAGATTGGAAGACTCAGACGTAACCTGCGAACAGTCTCAGGGACTGAGAGTGGTCCACCCACCAGAAAGGAGATCATGATTGAGGGTCATGAAGGAATGTCACCTTCTTCTATGACAGGTATGAGTATGGCCAAGCCTCTTGGCCAGAAACGGCCCAGTGTGTCAGCTTTATGAAGACAGAAAATGCTTTCCTCCTGTCCATTAGTGTGTCCTCAGTGCCCAGCTCTGTTGTGGGAGACACAGTGCAGGTCACTCTTAACAATGGATTTCTTTCTAGAGCAGCCAAAATCATAAACTTAAAGTGCTTACAAATGCCTGTGTACTCGTACCTTTAAAAAACAAAACAAAAAACCCCCCCACAAAACTGAAATCGATTCTCAAGGCATCTATGATGATAGTGAGAGATTATTCCGAAGAAGTGACACCAGTTAGAGAGATGCAAACAGTCAAACAAACATATTGAGGAGATACAATGAGAAACTGGCCCAATCACACAGACCAAGTCCCAGGAAATATTAGCTGTGAGGAGGCTCTAAGAAGAGATGGATTTTCTCCATTTGCCATCAGGTCTCATTTCCATCTCTTCTACCCTCCTCTGTGTCCTCATCGTCCTCATCAATGAGCTCCCTCTGTCTCTGGGTCCTGGCTGCTTTCAGCAAAAGGGAGATGCAGACAGCAGCTGGAGGGCAGGAGGAGGGTGACGGGGGGTTTGTGACTTTCTGGCTCTCTGTCCACCAGGCTGTGGTTTGGCAGCGGAGGTGTTGCTCTGCCTGAGGACTTAGCACCTGTCTGGGGGTCCTTTCCTACAGGCATAGCTACAACGACCCCTATAGCCACAGCCCTCCTGGGTTCTGGTAACTTCTTCCCGTTTCCCTTCAGGCCTTATCTCTGGGGGCTTCAGTCAGCATCCTTTATAGATTTCCCTTAGCTTGGCCCATACCTCTGTAACCTTTCATTAAACTCTCCTCAAGTACCCTGTTAGGTTGTGCCCTACATTTTCTGCTGGGACAATGCCAGATACAAGGATACCAAAAAATTCCAAAAAACCAAAACCAAACCAAACCAAACCAACAAACAAAAAAACCCCTCCTCTGAATAGCAAGCAAATGTGTGAAAGCTGAGGTTATTAAAACAATTTAGCTTTGGGATATCAGGCCAGCATGCTGTCTTGCTACCTAAATGAAAAGTAGCAAAATAGACCTCTCCATAGTTGCAGATTTGAATGTTTGGAGAGAGAGTGAGAGAGAATAGAGAGAGAGGAAAGAGGCAAAAGGAACTTGGTGGGTCCTGTTGGGCTCTCCCACAGTCCAAGTTACCAGCACCCAACGAGACCCTGAGGGAGCTTCCCATCTCCTGATTTGCCCCTGGCTTCCGGCTTGTCCTACCTTAAGGTGAATTCAGGAGCACATAGACTAAGAGGAAGAAAACAAAAAGGCCTTTGAAAAAAGATAGTTCTTGACTAAACTCTTACCAGAGCACCATTCTTCTTGCTGGAAGCAGAGATAGGAAAGGAAGAGCTTTCCTGAGATGGTCAAGCAGTGGCGGATGTTTCTCTCCCCTCCGGATGGGAAGGTGTCTGCAGCAGCCGAGTGAGCTCCGGTGACCGCCTGGGGCTTATCAAGATGCTGGATGGTGACCCCTGTGATTTCCTGCCTAAAGGGCAGTGGCTAATAAGATTCTGGAGATGTGTCAAACAAGAAACTTCACGAGATGTTTCTCATTTGCCCTGACTCCAATCACTTATCTCAGCCTGTCCCCATCCTGCCCCATCCTGTCCCCCACCCTGTGAGGAATGGCCGTCTGGGAACCTTTTGCTGCCCTCTGTGAGCCTGGGCAGTCAACCATCCACCAAGCAGTGTGGGCTTCTGTAGCTAAAGGATTGTTTGCTTGGCATTCAAGGCCCTGCATGGCCTGGCTCACTTTATCTTTTTGTTTTTTTTAAAAATTTTTGAGAGACAGAGAGAGCGCGAGCAGGGGAGGGTCGGAGAGAGAGGGAGATTCAGAATCTGAAGCAGGCTCCAGGCTCTGAGCTAGCTGTCAGCACAGAGCCCGATGTGGGACTCAAACCCATGAACCGTGAGATCATGACCTGAGCCGAAGCCAGACGCTTAGCTGACTGAACCACCCAGGCGCCCCTCACTTGATCTTTTTAAAGTGTTTTTATTTATAATCTCTACCCCAGATGCGGGGCTTGAATCACAACCCCAAGATCAAGAGTCACATGCTCTACCAACTGAGCCAGCCAGGCTCCTCTTGATCTTTTAAAATTTAATCACAGAAGCAATGTTGCACATTCATTTTATTTCAAATGACACTGGGGTGTATGAATTGAAAAGTAAGTCTCTCCTAATTGCCTTCCTCAGTAGCAACCAGTATGTCTAGTTTCCCTTCTTCTTCCTTTCCTCCTCCTCCTTCTCCTCCTTCTCCATCTCCTTCTTCTCCTTCTCCTCCTCCTCCTTGTTCTTCTTCTTCTTCCAGAAAGAAAGAGTGTGCCAGCAGGGGAGGGGCAGAGAAAGAGGGAGAGAGGATCTCCAGCAGACTCCGCACTCAGCATGGAGCCCAATGTGGGGCTCTATCTCCAAACCCCGAGATCATGAGCTGATGACCTGAGCCGAAATCAAGAGTCAGACGCTTAACCAACTGAGCCACCCAGGTGTCCTCCAGTTTCCATTCTTAATTCTTTTAGATGTTACAGTTATAACTTTGTGTAATGAAGCTGCATTTCTGCTTTTGGTTTGTCAATACCAACAACAGGGTGTATCGAGTTCCCTTTATGAAAGATAAGGAATTTAGCACACTGCACGTATTACCACCATGTAGTGAGGGCTTACAGCATGATAGTTGTTAGCTAGATTATTTTCAAATCATCTGGAGCCTTAGCGCTTATGGCTTCCTTTCATGTGCCCAGGCGGCAGCCGAATTGAGTTTCTGGCCATCCCCTTTAAAAATTTAACCATGAAGCATTTAAGACAATCAGAAAAATTTATTTACTCATTTATTCATTTACCCAAAACTATAGGTTTGTTGTGAAGATTCATGGACTAATTACGTAACAATTTAGAATAGGGGCTCAAGGGGGCTCAATAAGTGGCTCAGTTGGTTGAGCATCTGATTTCAGCTCAGGTCATGATCTTACAGCTTGTGAGTTCGAGCCCCGCGTTGGGGTCTGTGCAGACAGCTCAGAGCCTGGGGCCTACTTTGGATTCTGTATCTCTCTCTGCCTCTCCCTGGTTCATGCTCTGTCTCTATCTCTCTCAAGAATAAATACAACATTGAAAAAAATTAGAATAGGGACTCACAGTAAGTACTAGATATTTGCTAATTCTTATGATGATTTTTATTATTTTTTCTTCCTGGAAGTCTAATTCAATACATGTTAAGGTTTCTTTTTTCTACATTTTCCACATCACTTAAGTTCTTCTTTATTTTCCATCTCTTTGTGTCCTAGACAACTTTCTGGATAATTTGTACAGATGCCTCTTTCAGATTACTAGTGTTTCACCACTGTGTCTAATCTTCTGTTTAATGCATTCACTGAACTTTAAGTTCACTTTTTGTGGTATAATTTTCTAGAAGATCTACTTAAGATTTTGTTTTCAAATTTGCTTGGTCATTTCTTCATCCCTTGATGCTGGCTCGCATTATCAATACCCTCTTTTACATCTCTAACCTTATCAGCCATGGCAATATTATGCTTCTCTGATAATTCCAGGGCTGAAGTCTATGTATATCTGATTTTACTGCCTATTATTTCTTCTATTACTTTCATATGGTGCCTGTTTCTTTCTGTATTTGTGAATTTTGGCTATAAGCTGTTTACTTTCCTTGGGACTTTATCTGTAGGAGTTCTTTGAGGCCTGAATTACAGCTAAGATCCTCCAGAGAGGTCTTGTGTTTTCTTTTGCTAGCTGACTGGGGGGACCTTCCCAGCATGGCTTTCATCTTTCAGGATGTCCCCAGAAACCTCCTCTGTCGTTTGAAGCTTTAAGACCACAATGTGACACTGACTTGTGGCTACAAGTTCTCAAGAGAGAGAATTTTTCTTCTCAAAAGAGAAGCCAAGCTTGATCAAGCACTTTCGTGGTGGTTTTATTTCTCACTAAGAGAAATACACTGAAGATTTAGTCTTTGGAGGTCCCAACTTTTCATGGGGCTCTTCTTGTAGGTTTCTGACCTTTGGATTGCCCTAAAACTCTGTATTCTAGAAGCCATACTATAAAATATGATCCTCCTTCTGAGAGCAAAGGGGATCCGTTTAAGGAATTTAAGCCAGGAAGTGACTTTATCAGCTCTGTGCTTCAGAAAAGCCCCACAGGCTGCAGAGAGGAGAATATTTAGAATACAGATGAAAATATAAACCTCTCACCCTATTTCTACAAGAAAAACAACTGCATGATGTTTTGGTATATGTGCACAAAACATCCAACTATTTATGCCATTTCTTAATATACAGTGTATTTCCGATTTGATAATTATGAATTGTGGAACCTGTTTGGTCTCAGTTCCTCATCTGTAAGATGAGATACTTTCCAGCTGTGATGAACCTAAAACTAAGAAACCCCTGGTGCCTGTGGAGGCCTCTCTCCCTCATGTGCCCTCCCCCCACCCCCTTGGATCTGTTCTGTACCAGGGGAAGTGGAGACTCAGATAGGGCTCTCTCCAAGGCCAGATTTGATCCCAAAGAGATTCTTGTCTGTCAGGTCCTTAATGGCTCCCAGAGCCTCCACTTTTCATCACTGTGATAAACTCATCAGTCTAGGCCCCTCCCCGGCCCCAAATCTTGTGTTATGAATTCTTTTCATTAGAGTTGAGGATGCAGGGCAATGTCATTTAGAAAGTCCCTATAAAGAACAGTTTTGTTGTATAGTGTGGGTGTGTGTGAGAGAAAGGGTGAGTGGGTACGTGTGTGTAGCTAATTTGACTATAACTTGCACAGTTACATTTTGGGAGGGTGTGGCCCATCCCTGTTCCTGAGCCTTTTCTCATTCTGCCCCATGGGGCATCTCCAGCAGCTGAAAGCCAGGGGGACGCCATGAAAACAAGGTGGGGGGAGGGGAGGGGTGTCCTGATGATATCATCTGAACCCTGAATCCCGTCATGCCTGGAGCCAGGGTCTCTTGCTGAACCTCAGTTGTTTGCACCAATAATGTCTATTTTTGCTAAAACTAAATTAATTTGGGTCTATCTTTTGCTCATACAGCCACAAATACATCCCTATTAAAACATTGATCACAAAGTACTTTAAGCATCCAAGGACATATTTCTTTTCTATTGCACTGTGAGTGCTTTGAGAATAATGAGCACGACTTTGGGTGCCTTGGACGCTGCCTGATCCCAGCGCTCAGCAAGTATTTCTAAAGCATATGCATTTGTGTCTGCAAGCGTGAGGGAAGTAGCAACTGAGCAAATCACTCAAAAATGTGAAGGTTGGGAAGTCGGTCTAGGCAGGGAAGTTTAGAGCCCAACTATGAGAAACACCTGCCACGAGGAGACCAAACCTAAATGGAGGCAAAGCACAGGTGACAGGATACAGTCTCCTTTAAAGTTTTCACAGTTAAGAAGCACAGTCCATGTGGGAAATGGAACTCTTCTGTAGTTGGGTTAGATTTGCTTCTCAATTACTGTATGATTTGGGAATCGGCGTTTTGAGGCATGGGGGAGCAGGCCACGGTGACATACAGAATCACCGCGGAGTCCAGGAACGCGGAAGCAGAATAAGCTGGGGTGGGAGCGAGGACAGAAAGGTCACTGGGTTACAGGATCCCTTCTATAAAACACCCCGATGGAGGGCGGGCCTGCCCAATCTCTTGTCTCTCTTTGATCTGGGCGGGAAGACTAGGGCTGAGTGATTAGAACGACGGTGGACGCCTAGTGGCCGCGCCATGGGGCGCTGGGGGAATGGATCAAGGTCGGCCTGAACTGGCTGGATGGGGGAAGAGCGGTCACAAGGCTTCAGAGAAGGAAAGGGAAGTCCATCTGCGGGGAGCCGAGGAGGGCATGGAGCAGGAGACCCCCTTGTGAGTCCGCCAGTTATGGCGTGTACAGTCTGTGCAGAGGAAATCACATGGCTTCTCAGGCTCTTGATAACGCCAAGTAAACCAGCAACTTCTACAGGGCGCTCCCCAGCCAGAGGACCAGAAGTTCATTCCAGAGTCAGGGGCTCCAGGAAGGACCTCCTGCTTCAAGGCAGCGCTGAGCTGATTTTTAAAAAATGTTAATTTATTTATTTGGGGGAAGGGGAGCACACATAAGCAGGGGAGGGGCAGAAAGAGAGAAGAGAGAGAGAGAGAGAGAATCCTACACCGGCTTGGTAGGTCAGAGCCCAATGCACGGCTCCATCCCACGAACCGGTGAGATCATGACCTGAGCCAGGACGCTTAACTAACTGAACCACCCAGTTGCCCCCGAGCTGGCTTTCTCCTGGACTAGAGGAGAAGGAAGGTAAAGGCTTATTGAATTCTCTTCTTCCCATTTCCTTTGCATATTAGGTCAACCTGCTCTTGCTCAGCCAAGGGCTAGTTCCTCAGAAAGAAAGAGGGTCATCGAGATGGGAGTTCCATGGCTTCTAGAAGCGGTGTGGTCACGGAAGCCTGCAGTCAGGTCCATCTGACTGGGGAGAGCCAGCTTCTTTCTCCATCTGGCCCTTTGTTCCTTCAGATCTGCCATCAGAAAACACAAAACAATGGGCCTGGGGAACTTCTAGGAATGAAAAAGTTGGGACAACCAATGCTTTAGTTTTCCTAGTTGATATTTTCTTTGTCCCCTAAGGATCACTTAAGTTCATTCAATAAATATTTATTGAATGACTACTTTGTACCAGGCACTGTTGTAGGCACTAGGGATAAGGATTGAACATCACAAAAATCTGATGATAGAAACGTGACATTCCACATGGCGCCACTAGGTGGCAGTCAGTGATTAGTGTGGGAATCATATAACCCTTGGCTGGCCTGCAGGGGGCGCAGTAAGTGAAGTTTGGGAAGAGGTCCAACTTCAAGTCGATAGTGAAGGGAAGCCATGTTCTTTCTGGATGTTTATTCATGGGTGGCAGTGTAGGGGTGTTGAAGAAAGCAAACTCTGGAATGGTCCTTCCTGGTCTCAAATCCCGGTTCTAATAATCATTATGAATGAACTGAACCTTACTAACAGTTGAGTTGTTTAATCTCACTAACCCTCAGTTACCTCAGTGAAAAGGTGGTGTCCCCCTATAGGGTTGGCCTGAGTACGCAAAGACTCAAATGAGTGCTTAGCACGTAGGAAAAGCTCTTTGACGGTCAAGAACGTGAACATGGTGGCCATCACTTTTATCTGGCCATTCCTTCCCTGGAATCCCACAAGGCCTCTGAAACTTGGTCCTGATCTCTAAGTCCCCCAGGTCAGCAGGGTCTGAAGCTACTCAGCACACCATGGGGGCAGAGCAGTGGCCTGGACCTGGACCTTCCACCTGCCGTTGTGTGACTGAGGGTGAGTCCCTGGCTTCTGCTCCTATGGCTGCTCCTCTGTTAGAATAATACCTCGTGTTAACACAGGCTATAGACTGTAAAGCCCTATAAAGCATAAGGGATCATTATGGCCACTATAACTCTCTTAACTCTCACAGGAACATTTGTTGGGGAGGCTCACTGCTCTCTCTCTAGTTTCCAACAGAGAGCAGCTCCTCCCCGTCTTTCTGGCTTCAGCAAGCCCCAGTGGCCTCCATGTCACCCTCTTCTTCCTTGATCCCTAAGGCCTGGCTGCCACCTGGTGAGGCCTGCCTGTCTGGTTTTCTCCAGCTCCCATCCGTCAGTGTTTGGCCAGGGCAGGGTGGGGAGAGGGAGTGGGATTTAGCCAGGGAGGAGCTGGCCTGGCTGCCAGCCAGTGGGGAGGACGGGTGTGAACACTGTGGTGGCAGGTTGGGCACTGAGGAGGAGGACAGAGGTCTTGTCCCAGACCGGGATTCAGTTTAAACCTGCAGCTCCCTGAGGGCTGGCTTGGCCCCAGGCCTCGTTGTGGTTTTGGGATGGAGTTGACCCTTGGGGCCTGGGAGTTGACCAGTCTCCTTATTAAACCAGCTCCTTACATGAGGCTGGACTTTAGAAGCCCAGCGCTGAGGAGCTGGGCACATGCCCAGTTTACAGATAACTGTACAGGTTAGCCTGACACCGTGGGAGAGTGGAATGGAAGGGGCTAGAGCGAAGTGTGTCCCAGGATATAAGGATCACACCGTATCTCACTCTCACACACTATGTCTGACACCGTATCTCACTGTATCTCACATGCCTTTCAAATGCTAAACTGTCCTTGCCTCTAAGCCTCTGTGCACCAGGACCCCTGCCCTGCCTCCTGGAATCCCTCCTGTCCTTTTGGACTGCTCAAGTTCCCCTTTCGAATTTTATCCCAGTTCACAGGGGGCACTTTCCTGGGCTGACTTCACAAACCTGGGCGGAATTGACAACCCTCGTGTCTGACACAGCACGTGCTGCTCTACGCTGACACTTATGAGTGTGTCTTCCAGGTTGGGAACTCTCTGAGAGCAGGGCCTATGTTATTCATCGCTGGTTCATTCATCCATTTGTTCAGCAGTAATCATGGAGCTCCCATTGCCTGGCGGGCCGTTTTGGGTACCGGAATTTGCCCAGGTCCTGACTCCTGGCCCAGGCCTCCTCCTCCCCACTCAACTCATCTGCAGCCCAGCCCCTTGTTGTACTGTAGGGAAGCAGTGCTCGCCCTCTCCCTCCCCCAGAGCCCTGACAGGTGACCCCCTGTGGCATCTGTCGGCAGGGGGAGGGGGCTGGGAGCACCTGGCTGCCACCTCCCTCTTCTTCCTGGACAGTGTCAGTCAGGTAACAATAGAAACGTGCCCTTTTCTTTGCCACCTCTGCAGCCTCATGTGGTGGCCCCGGGTCCCCAGCGCCACCTCGGTGGGCCAGGCCTGGCCGGCCCCTCCTGGCCTCAGACGAACCCTCCAGCCTCTCTGAGTCTTGGTTCCCTCACATCTAAAAAGGAAGCAGTAAGAATACCTTCCCTCTGAGGTGTTGTAAGAATTCTCTGAGATTCTGCACCTTCAGTAAATGGCAATTCTTGTCCTTCCTGCCCCCTTTCTCCTACCCCTGAGGCCCGAGGGCTGACGTCAACCCCTGTCCATGGGGAGTCCAGGTCCAAGTTGGCAGATTCAGCACTAAGGAGCCCAGGCTTCCTCTTCAAGCACCAGTTCTCGGTTAGAGTGGGAATAAAGATGAAATAATAATGACAGTTAAAATAATAGCAATGCCTATTTTTTAACAATAACTCTTACTCTGTGCCAGGCACTGTTATATGTACTTCACGCTTACTAACTCATAATCCTCACTACCATATGATGCCATTACCATCCCTCTTTTCTAGATGGTGAACCTGAGACCCAGAGAGGTTAAGGAATTGCCCAGAATCACACAGCATGAACGGGAAGAAAGCAGGAGATTTTCTGCACAACTGGTGTACAGCAGGTTGCCACAGCAATGGCTAAATTTGAAAGGTGGGTCTTGGGTATGTGAAGTGGGGCAAAAAAGATTTCCAACCCACCTAGGAAGCTCCCCAGGATGCCCAGATGCCCTGTGAGTCAGACTGGCCCTCCTATCGGGCTGACCACATACTGTCATGCTTTGTGGCTTTTCTAGGACCTCGAGAATTAAACAATGTTTCTCTGTGGGATTGTAAGATATTACATGAGACAGGGGGAGGGGAGACACTTGGGGACCCTGTCTCCCTCTGGTACCTCTCTCTCCTCTGCCGTGCTGACTTCTGTTGGAAAGAACCTGTGCTTCTGTCTCTACTGACTAAAGCCAGAGGTAGATTGTCTTCAGCTATTTGGAACATAAATTAACATTTCCTTGAGCACATGTCTGCATTTGGCAATGACCCAGAGATGTCCAAATCAAGTGGGTAGACTAAGAAGATGTCAAGTCAGTTTGAGGAGGGCTGGACAGGGTTTACCATAATAAAGGAACAGAAAGAGCTAGCTGGTCATTGATCAGTGCTCTAATTGGAGGTAGCCATGGTGGAGACAGGCCAGTGAGTCCTGTCTGGAATTCTGCTTCTGTAGATTTCCAGCGGAATGACAGTCACTCTGAGCCTGTCTCTGTCTGGGAGGATGACAGTGCTCTAGCAGACATGAAAGTGCTTTGTAAACAGGTATGCAGGTGGTGGCGGGAGAGTGGGGCGTGATTATAACCACGACCACCACTGTCATGTCACAGACCCCCTCGGACTGAGGACGCCTTCATGAAAGAGGGACTCATGTACAGTCCAGAGGGGACTCAAGGAGTATCTGGGAATGTCACTTGAAAGGAGGAGGGCCCGGAACTGGGAGCTGAGGAAAACTGGGAGCTGGGGGGAAAAGCCAGGGCACCTTAGAGCTAGGAGAAGTACACAAGAAACGTGTCAGGCAGAGGGATGATTCTGGAAAAATATTTTTTATAACATTCTTTGCTGCTGGGTATGGGCAGGTTGCATTTAATGGCCAGGACGGAGCAGGAAAAGTTCCAAAGGTTTTTCTAACAGAAAGTGTGTTGACTTTAATATAGGAAGATAGGGATACTGATTTATATCATTAGTAGGTACTTTATTTTTTCAAATCTACCTGTTCATTTGTATATAGTGGTCCCTTGTTTATCTGTGGGGCACACATTCCAAGACCCCCAATGGGTGCCTGAAACTGTAGATGGTACTGAACCTATGTTTTTTCCTATACCTCCATACCTGTGGTAAAGTTTAACTTATAAATTAGGCATAGCAAGAGAGTAACAAAAATAGTAAAATAGACCAATCATAACACTACACAGTAATAAAAGTTCTGTGAATGTGGTCTCTCTCTTTCCAAATATCCTGTTGTACCACACTCACCCTTCTTCCTTTGGTGATGGGAGACGGTAAACTGTCTGTGTGATGAGCTGAAGCGACGTAAATGACACGGGCATTGTGACCTAGTGCCAGGCTGCTCCTGACCTGAGGTTGCTTCAGGGGGATTGTCTGCTTATCCGCCATGGTTGAGCCCTGGTGACTGTAACCGTGGAAACCATGTAGGACACCTGTAGTCTTTTGCTCTTTACTTACTTTTTATTCTTTATTTCTCCAAACATATTAAATATAATTATTTTTATTCTATATCCCAATATCTGAAGTCTTTGAGGGCCTGATTCTAAGGCTTGCTCTTTCTGCTGTCTCTCAGTCACATGGTCTGTCTCCTTGTATGCATCGAACTTTTTGATTGTGAACCCCTGTTTTGTTTTTATTATTTTTATTAAATTAAAAAAATATTTATCTATTTTTGAGAAAAAGAGAGAGATGGAGTGCGAACAGGAGAGGGGAAGAGAGAGAGGGAGACACAGAATCCGAAGCAGACTCCAGGCTCTGAGCTGTCAGCACAGAGCCTGATGCGGGGCTTGAACTCGCGAATTGCCAGATCATGACCTGAGGCAAAATTGGACACTTAACTGACTGAGTCACCCAGGTGCCCCTGTGAACCCCTATTTTTAAAACTCTTATGATAACTCTGTATGGTCTGGTTTGAGGTGCATTCCTGCTGGGAGGATTCTGTGATTGCTTCAGGCAGGTATTGGGGACATCCTGATAATACACCAGGGTCCACATTAAATTTAAATGATCATCTGGGGGTTTTAAGATCATGCTACCAGGGTCATGTCAGACTCTCACAGCACACAAAGGTCAGCCAGTAGCTCTAAAATCTCAGGAACTCCAAATCAGGGTTGACACACACTTCTGTTTTTGCTTTTATTTATATTGTTTTTATTTATATTGATCACCCTTTTCCTCAAGATATAGGCCTTCTTGAGTCCTGGCTTTATGTGAATTGGTCTCCAGTTTGACTTTCTGCCCTGCGTGGGTACAAGAACTATTGACCAGAGTCACCTTCCTATTCCTAGCAAAGTTCTATGTATAACAGATCTAGGCCACGGGACTATGTAGAATCTTCCAGAAGATGTGACCATTTCTTTTCACATGTATCCACTGGGACCAGGGTCTGGCTTCACCCCTGGCCTCAGGTTACCCTTTCTTGAAGTCTCTACCATTGATTAAAAAGGATATTTGTAAAGATTTTTTTCTAACATTGTGATATATTTCCTAGGCAGGGAGTTTCAGAACAGCCTCGGCATCATCTTTTCAGAGGTGCAGAATTTGGGTGTTTCTCCAGACCCACAGAATCATAATCTGCATGTTTGCAAGACCCCAGGTTATAGAGGTTGAAAACCAGGGCAGCTGAGTGGCCCCATGAGTTAAGTGTCCAACTCTTGATTTTAGCCCAGGTCGTGATCTCACGGTCATGAGATCAAGCCCTGCCTCAGGCTCTGTGCTGGGCAAGGAGCCTGCTTGGGACTCTCTCTCTGTGCCCCCACCCTCAAAATAAATAAATAAAGTTAAAAAAAAAAAAGAGGTTGAGAACCATGGCTTTCCTTTATCATATGGTCTAAAACAGAAATAAGATCAGCACTTTAAAAATTTTTTTAAATGTTTTATTTATTTTTGAGACGCAGACAGAGCATGAGCAGTGGAGGGACAGAGAATGAGAGGGAGACACAGAGTTTGGAGACACAGAGCCTGATACAGGACTTGAACTCACGAACTGTGAAATCATGACCTGAGCCAAAGTTGGATGCTTAACTGAGCCACCCAGGCGCCCCAGATAGGCACTTTTTAAGAAACATTTTTTTAAATTGGGATATAATCGACATATAACATTGTAAGTTTCAGGTATAGAACATAATGATTCAATATTTGTATATATTCTAAAATGATCACCACAGTAAATCTAGTTAACATTCATCATCATACATAGTTACAGAATTTTTTTTCTTGTGATGAGGACTTTTACTATCTATTCTCTTAGCAACTTTCAAATATGCAGTACAGCATTATTAACTACAGTCACCACGCTGAACGTTACGAGGATGGGCACTTTGCGTGGGTGTTCTGGAATAGCGCCAAACTCAAACTTCGTTTCTCCTCCACCTGTTTCTCCCAGTGTCCAGTGGCTCAAATGGAGAGAAAGACTAGGATTAGTAGTAGTGTTGTCCCTGTCAGCTGCTGCCGTTCTCAGCCCCATAGAGACCCTGCAGTGGTAAACTAAGCCCTAGTCAGTTCCCAAGCCAGGTGTGACCCCCCAGGGAATGGGCTAAGAGGTCCCAGAGCTGTCCTAGCCTGGCGCTTGCAGGCCCATGGTGCCCTGGTACCTACTGCATTTTCTTTTTTCTACCCACTCCCTCCCCTTATGTTGTCCTTATCTATCTGGATGATCTTCTGCCTTAGTTTCTCTGCTCAGAACAGAAGCTATAGTTAGCCCTGAGCCCCAGCCTGATGATCTTCTAATCTCAAGGATGTCTAGAATTTGTCCCATACTTCTCAGTGGAGGCTGGGAGCCTTCTTTCTAGAAACCTGCAGCTACCAGCCACTCATACCTTCATGTAATTAAACTTCTTAAGAGTCAGAAACATAGCTGGACTCTTCTTTAGCTAAGCCTATGTCTAGCTGAGTGGTATAGCTTTCATCCTTATGTAGAAGATTCCCATGGGTATTCACAACACAACAAAGCTAAAGGACTTTGTCCCTATATATTCAAGAAATCTGTTCCCCTGGGAAAATAAGTAGAAAAAAGAAGCAGTCCAGAGTCCACATTAGGAACCCTAAAATTAGATAAGATTACTTTAAATTACATATAATAAAATATCCATTGCCATGCTTGAGCTGAGCCTTGCCTTAACTCCATTATGTACTCAGTATCTTTGACTCTTTCAATATGGCAGCCACTTACTGAGCCTTCCTACTGAACAGGGTACTGGGTTCAGTGCTTGTTGTGCTTTATGTCACTTATTCCCCACCACATCCCTTTGCCAAGATGAGACAGGTGAGGCTCAGGACTACCTGTGCAGGGATGAGATGAGGGGGCTCAGTCAGTCCATTTTCCAAGTTTATGGGCTTTGTAGATGGTAGAGTTTGAATTAAAATCCAGGTTTGTCTAAATGTCCATCAACTGATGAATGGATCAAGAAGATGTGGTTTATATATACAATGGAATACTACATGGCCATGAGAAAGAATGAAAGCTGGCCATTTGTAGCAACGTGGATGGATCTTGACGGTGTCATGCTAAGTGAAATAAGTCAGGCAGAGAAGGACAGATACGGTATGTTTTCACTCATATGTGGAACAGGAGAAACTTAATAGAGGACCATGGGAAGGGGAAGGGGAAAAATAGTTAGGGAGAAGGAGGGAGGCAAACCATGAGAGACTCTTGAATACTGATGACAAACTGAGGGATGATGCGGGTAGGGGAGAGGGGAGGAGGCGTGATGGGCATGGAGGAGGGCACTTGTTGGGTTGAGCACTGGGTATTATATGGAAACCAACCTGACAATAAATTGTAAAAGAAAAAAAAATAAAGTGCTTAAGAAGCCCTTGGGAAGCCATCCAAATGTGGGGGAAAAAAAAAAAACCCCAGGTTTGTGACAACAAAATTCATTCTCTTTCTGCTCCCTTGTGGGTAACCCCCAGCAAAGTCCCTGGGACAAAGTAAGCCCTCAAAAAATGTTTTAAATGTGAATGGATCTTGCCACATAAAGACTCCTGCGTGTTGAATGCCCACTACGTGCACACTTTCTTTATGTTAGTTCGAATCCTTATAACAATCCAGAAAGGTGTTGATAATTGTTTGTTTTAAAGATAAGACAATAAGGTTCAGAGAGGCGAAGTAAATATCCCAAAGTCATGCAGCTGATGAGCTGTTGAGCTGGGATTTGAATTTAAGCCTTTCTTTCTGACCTCTAAAGCCATGCATGTTTGTCTTTATCACCCCACCCCTCTAACATGGGAAATCTAGTCTTGGGAAGTCTCAGGTAATGTCTCAGGATTGACACATTATCAGTGGTGTTGGAGAGGGGCAGATCTGTCCCTGTGGCTCCAGAGGACAGACACTTGAGCAGTGAGTGAGAATTACATCAAGATAGGGAGACTTTTAGCAAGTGTCTGGCAAAGTGTGGGAGTGAGCGCCCCGTCACTGGGAGTCTTAGGTGACTATCTCCCCAGAAGGCCCAAACGCTAGAGGGGAAGGGACTTCTGAGTGCCTTTAGCTCTGGTCGTCTGAGACACTATCATTCTCTTGGTCTATCCTGGAAATCCCTGGAGAGGATGACTCAGCATCATCCACTATGAAAAGAATGTTCAGAAGAATACAGTCCTGGCTATTCTAGTTTCTAGGAAGTATTGTGAAAGGCTTGATTGATGAAGAAATCATGGAGGATGGTTAACGACTCAAGGTCAGCCTCTTTCCTCCTTTGCTGGCCTCATCCAGCAGCCTTTCATAGGGGGTGAGTTTCTTCACACACAGAAGTAGAAAATGTCACACAGCAGGTTCTGATTTGGGGGCTCAGCTGGGAAAAAACGGAAATCTCAAATAAATAGAACCTATTACAATTTACAATTGAATCTCAAAGGACTGGTCTCCTAAAATGCTCTCTTTCAACCAAATAGCGTAGAGCTACGGATGCTCTCAACTGTCTTGAAGACAAATGCTGAGTCAGTCTTCCTGAAGTCCGCAGGAATTCCAGCCCCCTCCTCCTCTAGCACTCTGAAAATCTAAACTGTGGAGGGTAATAGTAACGAATTCCATTTGTAAAGGAGGTTGCAATTGACCAAGTACTTTCATGCTCCTGCCACTTGGGCCTCTGAAGATCCCATGTGAGGGATAAAGTGAGAAGTGTCATCCCCATTATACAGATCAGCACCACGAGACTCCAAAGACGGAGAAGTTAAGAAACTTGACTAAAGTCCCATGGTTTCTGAGGAACAGACCCAAGACCTGAGTCTAGACATCTTGATCCTAAATTCAGTTACAGCCACTGTTTTTCTTGAGGTGGCATCAATGCAGATGCCCAAAATAAATAAATATTGACTGAGGAGAAGAGTTTAATTTTCTTTTTTTTTTTAATAGTTTATTGTCAAATTAGTTTCCATATAACACCCAGTGCTTCTCCCCTCAAGTGCCCCCCACCATGACCATCACCCCCTTCCCCCCCCTCCCCCTTCAGTCCATGGTTCGTCTCCAGTATTCAGTAGTCTCCCTTGATCTGTGTCCCTCACTTATCCCCGCTCTCTTTCCCCCTTCCTCTCCCCATGGTCCCCTGCCAGGTCTGTCCTGTTAGACCTATGAATGCAGACATATGGTATCTATCCTTCTCTGCCTGACTTATTTCGCTTAGCATGACACCCTCAAGGTCCATCCACTTTCCTACAAATGGCCAGCTTTCATTCTTTCTCATTGCCATATAGTACTCCATTGTATATATATACCACATCTTCTTGATCCATTCATCAGTTGATGGACATTTAGGTTCTTTCCATGATTTGGCTATTGTAGAAAGTGCCGCTATGAACATTGGGGTACATGTGCTCCTATGCCTCAGCACTTCTTTATCCCTTGGGTAAATCCCTAGCAGTGCTAT
>PJEM01011152.1:0-36845 GCA_004023845.1 Helogale parvula
CACCGTGCCTGAGTCCTCTCCGGAGTGCCCACCACGTCCGAGTCCTCCCCGGAGCACTCACCACGTCCAAGTCCTCCCCAAGCACCCACCACGTCCGAGTCCTCCCCGGAGTGCCCACCGTGCCTGAGTCCTCCCCGGAGCACTCACCACGTCCGAGTCCTCCATCCAGTTGACGCTGTACCAGTCCCCCAGGTACGTGGCTCTCTTCTCGTCGTAGTAACAGGCGTAGGACGACTCCTTGGGGTTGGCGGCCGTGGTCGCATACACTAGTAGGAATTAAAGACAGCTTTTCATTACGCGCTCCTCTCTGCTGTGGCTCCCACCTAAAGCTCGAGCCTCTCCCTCCTTCCCGGTGCCATCACAGCACGCCGCCTGCCAGCAGCCCGGGCCCGGGCAGAGAGACACAACTGTACCTGCCCTGCTCATTCGGTTATGGCAACTGTCTGAAATTCAGTGCGGAAGACAGAGAAGCTGCCTGACGGGCACAGTCTGCGGCAATAAGCAGCCTGCGCTTGTTAGGATGTTAAGCAAGTCTAGAATCTGAAAGATTTTAACAGCTCTGGAAACCTGAAGAACATGTACCTAACTTCATTTCTGGCAAAAGTTAACATTTACCAAGCAAACACTGAACATACACCATAGCCACCATTTACGACTTCGCCGCTATGGGCTCAGAGCCGTGCTGGGCAAATGGTATCACTTAAAATGCAACTGTCCCAACAGACAGGCAGCATCTTTATCCCCATTTCACAGATGGGGGTAATTGAGGGCCAAAGAGGGCAAGTCAACTGCCCAAGCTCAGATGGCCAGCACGCCACGCATCACCAAGAACCAGGGCTGGTCCAAAGGCTATGGGATCTTGGACTTTAGTAGTTTTACTAGAACCTGGAAGAGCACCACGAATTCAGATCTGATTCTTTATTGTTTATTTATGCTTTATTCCTGCCCACAGGTAAACCCCTCACCTCCACTTCTGTGCACCAGGCTGCCCTGGACCCCTGTTCATACACACCAGCCGGTTCTTCACGTCGGCAGAATCAGAGAATGACCGACCGCACCACCGAGTGACACCGGCCACCACCCCCCCCCCCCCACCCCCGCCCGAGACCAGCGTGACCACCACCTACCATTGATGTCGGCGGGCAGGTGGCGCATCATGGACCCAGACTCACAGGCTTCGATGTAGAACACCATCTGTGAGGCGAACGAGACGTGTGACCTCACACCCTGGCCAGGCAGACCTCTCACAGAGGTGGGCTCTGCTCACACTCCTGCCCTGTTCTTAAGGGTCTTTTACTCTTGCCTCTGGGAGGGATCTCTGCCGTGAGAGGTTGTTGTCCTACAAACCAGAAGGGCTCACATCTACTCATCGCTGACAGACTAGACGGTGCGGCAGGCCCTCTTCCCACGTCTATCTCATGCATGTGCCCGAGCTGCTCAGGATCTATGAAGGGGGCTACAGGGGCGGGCGAGGGCCAACGTGAGGGAAATAAGGCGACGGCATTCTCCTCCGTGGCTGCTCCCAGTTGAGGTCAAGAACAGTGGTCTTCAAAGTGTGGTCCCTGGACCATCAGTATCTGCGTCAACTCAGAAAGGCCAAGTTCTCGAGGCTCTCCCCAGGCCTCGAGTCGAACTCTGCGGGGGGGGGGGGGGGTCCACACTGTCTTTTAACAAGAGCTCCAGTGATCCTGATCTAACAGCTAAAGCCCTATAATCACAGCAGGCTAATCCTGGGAAACCAGAGGGCCAGATGCTCTCCAGATAAGTATTAGGGGCTGGGGGCAGTCAGGGGACGGGAGGCTCTGCGTCCACTGCCTCCCTCCTGCTCCTCCCCACAGGCCTCCCCAAGTGCTGCTGTTACCTTCTGGTACATTTTGTGTTCGTACATGTATTGGATGGTGTTATTCAGGTCCTTCACGTGAAGCTGAAATGTAAGAATACTGACACTGAGACCCAACATCTCCAGAGAAACCCCCCAACAAAGTACTAATGATGCTTTGTAAATTGTTATTTACCAGTCCTTAGAAAGAACCACGGTGAGCGGCATTATCCCAAGGTGGCATCTCACGTGTTTTATTCACATATTTTAAAAGGGGAAGAGAGGGGCGCCTGGGTGGCTCAGTCGGTTAAGCATCCGACTTCAGCTCAGGTCATGATCTCACGGCTTGTGGGTTCAAACCCTGTATCGGGCTCTGTGCTGACAGCTCAGAGCCTGGAGCCTGCTTCCGATTCTGTGTCCCTCCCTCTCTGCCCCTCCCACTTCACGCTCTGTCTCTCTCTCAGAAATAAACATTAAAAGAAAAAAGTTACAAAGGGGACAAGAATGTGCTCTCTCCTCTGTTACTTTGTCTAGAACATTCAGAGACTGTGTTCTGTTCCTGCAGCTACTGCAATGCACCCAGGTCTGGAGACCTCTGACTGAGGCTCAGACACGAAGGCCAGTGTAGGCAAACCTTGCTGGAGAGATTTCAGGCTGCCACTCGTGCTCCTCACACTCATCCGCCACACACAGAAACCGACCCTGGTAGGACGTGAGAAGTACACATCCCAGGCTTCACGTCAACGCCCAGGGTTTGTTCGCCAGTCTCCTACTTTGTCTTTACAATGTTAACAAAAACTCACGTCGTCATTTGGAAACACCAGTATTCCGGTAGCGCCGTGGTCAGTGAAGTAAACAAACACATGGTCCCGGGGGCCGCTGCCAAGAGAGCGGGACAGATGAGGCCAAAGTTAACCGGCTCCTGGTTCCACTTCCGCTTGTCTGAAAAGCGGTTCCATCAAACAGGAAGAGGAGGCCCGAGGACCACAGCCTGCTCCCGCCGGGGGTGATCCTGAACCCCAAGGCACATCCTAGAGTCTCAGAGCTGTGAGTTATGGTCAGGGAGGAGACGTCTGCTGGGTGGCTTGGCTTATGGACCAAACAGGGAGGTCCTGGGGCGCCTGGGTGGCTCTCAGCCAGCTGAGCATCTGACTTTGCTCAGATCACGATCTCATGGTTCACCAGTGCGAGCCCCACATGGGGCTCTGTGCTGACAGCGGAGAGCCTGGAGCCTGCTTCGGATTCTGTGTCTCCCTCTTTCTCTGCCCCTCCCCCACTTATATTTGGTCTCTCTCTCAAAAATAAATAAACATTTAAAAAAATTATTTTTCAAACATTGAGGTCCTTTGGCAATCATGCCAGCAACCATACTCTCCAACCAGGTTACCCGGAGATGAGGAAGGAGGCCGGGACACACAGCTGAATGGTCCTTCAGCTCAGACCTCATCCCTACCGGACCCCTGAGCCTGCACGCAGTCTGCCCACCGTGCGCCCTGCCCACCTGCCTGTGCGCGTGGCTGTGCCCACTGCTCACCTTGAGCGGGAGAGGAACAGCGCCATTTGCCAAGGGCCTGAGACAGTCTGAGGGCATGTGTTACCAAAGTCCCTGATGTCACCCAAACTGCTCCATAAGGAGATCCTCACGAGCCCTCTGGCACCCAGGGCCGGCAGCAAGCAGCGGGGTGGTTTCCCCCAGTGCCGAGGTGAGCGCTGTGGATGCGCGTGTGCACCTCTCCCCCAGGGCTCACCTGGAACATGGCACAGAACTGGAAGGCCGGACCCTCCAACCCGCCTGTTCCTGCCTGTCTCAGTGTGCTCCACTGGCAGTGACACACACCAGCACAGGGACCGTGGACGACAAAAAGTAGTGGCTTTAAGTGACAGAGACCATGGCATTCATGACAATGAAGGACCCTGGCTCCTAGTGGTTAATTCAGTCCAAGGAAGCCATCAGCTCTGTGCGGCCCGTCTAAGCCGGGACAAAGTTCCCACTCTGTGACTTCTCATGAGTAAAGAGGACAGGAGCAAAGAACACCTATCTGGGGGGCCACGTCATTAGGGAAGCGCGGGAGCCATAAAACAGACAGTACCTCTTTAAGACCTTCCCAGATCCTTTGCCCTTCACGGCATCTTCATCACCTCTTAACACAGCGAGGAAAACTTCTGGGGTCACATCCTACGAAGAATTAGAGGTCAAAATCAGATGCAGCTGTCACTCCCAATCAGAGCACTGGCTGAGTCTGCAGCAGACCCGAGCCAGAGGTCCACGCGTCTCCCAGGCTCTCGGTTTAGGAGCAAACACTTTGGAACCAAGTTAGACCTAAAGCAAGGCCAGTGCTTCTGGGGCCTGTGCACGACCCCTTCTTAAATATCATCTTGCCTTCAGCAAGCCTGCCTTTCCTTCCTAACCACCCAGAGTCCATGGGGGAAACCCAGAGATGCTGGTTGGCAGGGACACATGGCCAGGGAAGAGCAAAGCACCTCCGCACAGCAGAAAGGGAGAAGCATCAGCACTGGGCCTCCCTTGCATCCAGCTTGCTGCCTAGGTCAAATCCCAAGGACACTTGATGTCCTTAAAGACTTTATAACAGGAGTGGCTGGGTGGCTCAGTCGGTTAGGCCTCCGACTTCGGCTCAGTTCAGATCTCACGTTTGTGGGTTCGAGCCCCGCGTCAGGTTCTGTGCTGACAGCTAGCTCAGAGCCTGGAGCCTGCTTCAGATTCTGTGTCTCCCTCTCTCTCTCTCTGCCCCTCCCCCTCTCATGCTCTGTCTCTCTCTATATCAAGAATTAAAAAAAAAAAAAAAAGACTTTATAACATTGATGCCTGATTGTTTAAAAAAGCAATACAGGGGCACCTGGGTGGCTCAGTCAGTTAAGTGTCTGACTCTTGATTTCAGCTCAGGTCATAATCCCATGATTATGGGCTCAGGCCCCAAGTCAGGCTCTGTGATAAGCGTGGGGCCTGCTCAAGTTTCTCTCTCTCTCCTTCTGCCCCCCTCCCCTGCACACGCTCTCTCTAAAATAAAAAATGAAAATAAAAATACAAAATTGGAGCCTGCTCAAGATTCTTTCTTTTTTTTTTAGAAGTCTTTTTTTAAAATTTTTTAATGTTCATTTATTATTTGAGAGAGAGAAAGAGAGCATGAGCAGGGAAGGGGCAGAGACAGGGAGACACAGAATCCAAAGCAGGCTCCAGGCTCTGAGAGGTCAGCACAGAGCCCAACGTGGGACTTGAACTCATGAAACGTGAGATCATGACCCAAGCCGAAGTCAGACGCTTAACTAACTGAGCCACTCACGTATCCCCCTGCTCAAGATTCTTTCTCTCTCTCCCTCTGTCCCCCTCCCCTGCACGTGCTCTCTCTAAAATAAAAGATAAAAATAAAAATAAAGCAATACAGAAAAAAGGGAAAAAAATCACCAAAAAACCTACCCCCTACCACTAAGATTCCAGACATTTCCTTATCTCACTATATAAAAAGAATTTCGTAAAAATGAGACCATCTATGTTGCAAGCATGATGTGTTCAATTCAACTGTGCTGGAATTTAAAAGAAATAGAAAGAATTGCTGAATTTCAGATAGGTGTTCCTTTACTACCAGAAATATTAGTTCCTAAAATATCCCTCTACAGGAGCACCTGGGTGGCTCAGTCGGTTGAGCCTCCGACTTTGGCTCAGGTCATGGTCTCACGTTCGTGGGTTCGAGCCCCACGTCGGGCTCTGTGCTGACTGCTCAGAGCCTGGAGCCTGTCTTCGGATTCTGTACCTTCCTCTCCCTTTGCCCCTCCCCTCTCAATCCCTCTACAATGCAGAAATCCATGAGGTGGCAGTCATTACAGTATCTTTAAAACTGCGTCAATCGATACAGCCTCAGTAAATCGGGAGGGACATAAGTCTATTGGGAGGGATACAATTCAAAAGTGATACATGATCACAACAATTAATGAAAAACTATCTCAGCAAAATCCAGAGATGCTTTGCACCGGGGTTGGTGCTGAGAAAATTGATTTTTCAGAAAAGAATATGACTTCATAATCAGATTAGCAGCAAGGATCTCTGCTGAGATCAAGAAAATCAGGTACTGTTCAAGGGAATCCAGGATCAGGCTTCAAGTATAAGAAGACTAGACGGGGCGCCTGGGTGGCTCAGCTGGGTAAGTGCCTGACTCTTGCTTTCAGCTCAGGTCATGATCTCACGGTTAGTAAGTTCACACCCCACATCAGACAGCGTGGAGTCTGCTTTGCGATTCGCACTCTCTCCCTCTCTCTCTGCCCCTCCCCCACTCACATGCGCTCTCATTCTCTCTCAAAATAAATAAATAAACTTTAAAAAAAGACTAGAAACTAAAGATCAGTAGACTACAACTTATTTCTAACCTTTTTTCCCTTTTTTGCCCTCGACTCTCTTTCAAAACGCTCAGAAATTATTCCTCAAGTGCAAATCTTAATACCACCAAGAAGGACTACCCAGAAACCAGTGTGGTGAGGTTCTGATCCCGGACACGAGAGAACGAGGGGCGAATCGTCACCGACACGAGCACAAGCCCCCCTCACCTCCCCGGTGTAGTCCTTCAGGACCCCCGCATACACGTCCGAGCCGTTGGGTCTGTTGATCACGATTCCTGGCGTGGGGTTGCTGAAGAAAACAAAGAAACCAAGGGACACATTTGAAGCACGCAGTGTGACATGTCCCTGAAATCTCTCTTAAAGCCACACCCCTGTCACATACAAAAACAGCAAGCGACCACGTTTGTCAAAGACATTTCTCATCACCTGCACAGCCACCAACGTGCTAGTGACTTTACAGCCCAGGGACCTCAGGCAGCTTGCAGCTCCCGGGTTCTTGGCGGGAGCAGTGAAGGGCTGTCCTGAAAACCAAGGACAGGGCTGCCTGGTCTGGCCTCCTGCAGGAACCGGGTGGCATTCTGGGGCAAGACCTGAGCAAGAGATCTCTGAGAGCAGAACTCCTTACAGCAAAAGACGGGACCAAAGACAAGACTTTAATGCAAGAGCTTAGGCGTGAAAGCTCACAGTGGACTATGTGCTGTCATGTGGTCACGTGTCGTTGGCCACAGCAGGGAAAACAAGAAGTGGGGGAGACTAACACCAGTGACGTTTAGTAGCGGTAACTGCGGCTTCTGATCCCAAGACATCAGATAAGCTGGCACAAGACAGGATTCGTACAGCTGAACTCAACAAATCAGAAAAGCAAATAAGCGCGGAAAGAAGGGTCATAGGATCTAGCCTACAAACAGGAGCCTCCTGTGCGAGGGCCCTGAGGCAACCCCTCTGTGCTGCCCGCCCCTGCTCCGAGGTCAGGACCAGCACTGCAGAGCTGTGGTGAGTTCTCCAAGCTGAGAAGGAACTTAAACTTTTTTTTTTTAATTTTTTCTTGATGTTTATTTGACAGGGAGAGAGAGAAAGAGAGAGAAAGTGCAAGCAGGGAAGGGACAGAGAGAGAGGGAGACACAGACACTGAAGCAGGCTCCACGCTCTGAGCTGTCAGCACAGAGCCTGACGTGGGGCTCAAATCCACAAACTGCAAGATCGTGACCTGAGATGAAGTCGAACGCTTAATCGACTGAGTCACCCAGGCGCCCCAAGAAGGAACTTACACTTTAAACTCTTCCAAAGCACCAGCCCCAACACCCTCCAGCACCTCCTATGCCAACTGCCACTGCCAGGGACCCCCTCCCCCGAAGGTATGTTCAAAGCTCTGCATGAAGCAGCCCTGTGGGATTTCATCTGCCGGTCTATGCACATTCTAATGCTAATTCTACAGATTCCTATGTGTCAGTATGCATTTTTCTTTTTAATATCCTGAATTCATTACCAAGTTCAAAGACGCTCCCTACTTACTCTTCAGAGTTGGCGATGTCATCGTACATCATCACAATGATCTGTTCATCAGGAATCCCGTTTCGGTGAACAATCTGGTAGGCGTGGCATGCATCTGCCTGGGAGAGAGGATTTTGTCAAGTTTTAGGTTCTGCCCAAAAGGAGGCCAATTTTGAAGTTCTAAGGAGTCACACATTCTTTCTCATGGAACACATGTTGTGAATCATTATTGGTCAGGAATTTAAATTATTTTAGGGGAGCCTGGTTAGCTCAGTCAGTTAAGCATTTGACTCTTGGTTCTGGCTCAGGTAGTGATCTCATGGTTCATGAGTTTGAGCCCCGCGTCAGGCTCTGCGCTGATAGTGCAGAGCCTGCTTGGGATTCTCTCTCTCCTTCTCTCTCTGACCCTTCCCTGCTCACATACTCTGTCTCCCTCTTTCAAAAAGCAAACAAATAAACGTAAAAAAACTAAAAAAAATATTTCAAACCATATACATTAAAATTTTTTCAATTTTTTAAAATGCTTTTATTTATTTTTGAGAGTGAGAGAGAAACACAGAGTGCAAGCAGGGGAGGAGCAGAGAGAGAGGGAAACACAGAATCTGAAGCAGGCTCCAGGCTCTGAGATGTCAGCACAGAGCCTGATGCGGGGCTCAAACCCACAAACCACGAGATCATGACCTGAGCCGAAGTCAGACACTTAACCAACGGAGCCACTCAGGTGTACCTTAATTAAATTTTTTAAACTCCCCACCTCAAACATTAAAAAAAATTTTTTTAAGCCGGGGTGGCACCTAGGTGACTCTGTCGGTTAAGCATCCAACTTTGGCTCAGGTCATGATCTCGCAGTCCATGGGTTCAAGCCCCACATTGGGCTCTGTGCAGACAGCTCAGAGCCTGGAGCCTGCTTCGGATTCTGTGTCTCCCTCTCTCTCTATGCCCACCCCCCCGCTCATGCTCTGTCATTCTCTGCCCCAAAAATAAACATAAAAAAATTTTTTTTAACTCCCCACCTCACACCCATTATCCAAACTCTCATCTGGTAGCCGGCATCTATGCGGATTACACTCAGACATGCGCCCGTGCACAGCACCACCACTATGGATAACAAGGGCCTTAAAAAGTCCTGAATAATTTATTTTCACTTTGCCACACCATATAAAAAGCACTGAGTTAGGTCTGAAAAACAGAACGATGAACCACTGATTAAAAACTTGGTTCTGTACCAAACAGGATTCTTCCGATTCAAGCAACCTTGGCTGCTGTAGTTGCAGTTCAGAGAATTGGATGAAAACTCAGAAAATCAGCTCAGGTATTAAAAGGAGGAATATGCTCTTTTTAATTAGTTAAAAAATCGCAAGACTGAAAATATGAGGGCTAAAAGGAAAACTTTGTTAACGTGATTCCTTGTCCATAAAAGGGTGAAGACATTCTTTGCTTCCTTTTTCAAGATGACACGGGGTCCACTCCGGAACCTGGGAATCATCTGAGGTCAGTGAGGGAAAACGTCCCCTAACTTTCTGCTCCTGTGTGTCTTTCAAGAACAGACACATACACACGAAGAGCACAGTGAGCCCAGCGAGCTGCCTCCCTATGGACGAGCTCCAGGAACTGGACCTTCACGAGCCGGTACGTTCTACACAGCACTCAGCATGGCAGAAAGCTCATCGGGCATTGAACCTAGCAGTGTAGACGCTTCCCAACAAAAGGACTTCACAGCTAGTGATGGATGTTCAATACACAGTTGCTGAGTGGTGGGTGGGTGAGTCCAGGGTCAGGCGCTCCGGAGTTGTTACGTGAATGGGTGACTGAAGCAATAAATAACCAAAGCTTGCACATTTGTCAAGCTCTGTGCAGAGACTTTCATGTGATCGTCCCAGCAATGCTCCGTGACTAAGGGAATGATCCCTACTTTGTAGGAGAGGAAACTGGAGCTTAGGGAGGCGGTAAGGTGACCTGGGTCACGAGTCACCCAGCTCATTGTGAGATCTCCCAGGCACCCTGCCTCCAGAACTTGACATTGCTTCATGCAGGGACCACAGAGAACTCAGGAAAATTAGAGAAGCCCAGGGAGGGGGAGGAGCTGAAAATGTGAACAGGTCATTTTAAGATAGGTACTAAGTATCTTACACATATACAAATTGTTAAAATGGTTAAATCTCCATTTCTGTGGCACATTGAGGACCTCCAAATACTAACTGTAGTAGGAGAGAAAACAGCCCCCACAGATGTCCACCTCTGTGGACCGATGGACGGAATCTGTGATTAGTTTCACTACCTGAAAAGGGGGAATGGATAGATCTAAGATGGCTCATCAGCTGACCTTAACGTAGAGACGCTACCCTGGATTATCCGGCGGGCCCAACGCGGTCACCACTTGTATGTGGAAGGAGGGGCAGTGAGTCAGTGCCGCAGGGATACAGTGTAAGAAAGGGCTCAATGGTGCCACCGTTGGCTTTGAACACAGAGGAAGGGGCCAAGGAGGAGGGCAGCCTGTAAAAGGTAAGAACGTGGCAGCTCCTTCAGAGTCACCAGAGAGGAACACAGCCCTTCTGACACCTTGATTTAATGCAATAGGACCTCCATTCAAGTTTCTCACCTCCAGAACTGTAACGTCATAAATGTGCATTGTTTAAAGTCACTAAGCGTATAATGATTTGTTACAGCAACGGTAGGAAACGGATATACTGATGGTGGAAGTTTAGTGTGATTGGAACTCCACTTGGGAAAGTAACTCGCCATTATCCAATCAGGTTGAAGCACATCCCCTCCAACCCAGGCATTCTGCTCCCGGCGAGACCCTAGGAAAACTCGAAGCCACGTGCAGTAGAGGATTACTTATAGCAGAAAGGAAAAAAGAAGAAGAAGAAGAAAGAAAAAGAAAAAAAGAAATAACCCAAAGGACCATCAATGTTGGGAAAAAATAAGCTGTCATATGCTCATATAATGGAATACCATAAACTCACATAAATGGGGGGATGAATGAAATACAATCCTGTTTCAAATAGATGAATGTCAGGAACGTAATGAGAATAAGTTGTATAAAAATACATTCACTATGTTTACAGTTACATAAAGGTCAAAACAGGCTAACGTAAACATTCTGTTGTTTACAGTTAAATACACATCTGGTAAAACCAGAAAGCAAAGCCAGGAATGATGGACAAAAACTTTGGGGGCTGGCCCCCGGGCGGGAAGGGAGGGGGAATCAGACAGGGTACAGGGTCTTAGTAATGTTGGGTTTTTTTCTAGTCGGATACAAGTATTCATTTTATCATTATTATTCTTTAAATTGCACACACATGTCACATAGATGGTTCTTTGCTTTCCTTTTCTTTAAAAGAAAAAAAATCAAACCAGTATTATGTTAGATTTAACTTACGACAGAAGTGAAAGTGATCAAGTATACCCACCCCTTCCCCTTGGTGGCAATCATCCTATTTATTCCTTTTGTGAGAAGCCAGGTTCATTTTAAAAAAATAAAAAAATAAAAACACTCAGGAATAAATCTAACAAAAGTGTAAGACATGCACACTGAAAATTTGAAAACATTGTTGAGAAAAATTCAAGAAGATCAAAATAAACAGAAACACCTCATGTTCATGGATCAGAAGACTTAATTCTATTTAAGAAAACGCTTTTAAATGACCAGCAGAGTTTTTTGCAGAAGTGGACAAAATGATCCTGAAATTTATAGGAAATTGCAAAAACCCTAGAATGGCCAAAACAATTTTGAAAAAGTTGAAGGATTTTTACTTCCTTTTGTATACTGTATGTGTGATGTACTGTATTCTTACAATAAAGTGAGCTACAGAAGAGAAAATGTTACTAAGAAAATCATAAGGAAGGGGAAACACCTGTAGAGTACTATAGTGCATTTGTTGAAAAAGATCAGCATATAAATGGACCTGTGTAGTTCAAAGCCATACTGTCCCAGGATCAAATATACCAAACATTCCCATATGGTGCTTGGACCATATGGAAATCGACACAAAAAGATGAACTTGGGCTTTCCTTTCACACCATTCACAAAAATTAATTCAAAAGGGATCATAGGCTTAACTATAAGGGCTAAAATAAGACTTTTGTAAGATAACTTAGGACAAAATTTTCAGGACCTTGAGTTATAACCGCAAAGATGTTGTAGATATGACACCAAAAGCATGGTCCAGAAGCCAAAAAACAAAAAACAACAAAAAAATACCTGATAGACTGGACATCGTCAAAACTAAAAACTTGAATGCTTCAAGAGACAACATAAAGAAAATAAAAAGATAAGCAACAGGGTAAGAGAAAATATTTACAAAACACATATCTGATAGAGAACTTGCATCCAGAAAATGCAAAGAACATTGATAAGACAATCAACCCAATCAAAAGTGGATAAAAGATTTGAATTAACATTTCACCCAAGAGACACAAATGGCGAAAAAGCACATAAAAAGATGCTCAACATCATTAATTACTAGGAAAATGTAAACTGAAACCACAAGACACCAATTCACAGCTAGACAGACAATAAAAAGTGCTGACGAGGATGCGGGAACCAGGAACCTCCTCCGTTCACTGTCTGTGGGGATGTAAAATGGTGTCGCCATTTTGGAAAGCAATTCAACAAGTTCAAGGTTGAACATAAAGTTACGTATGACCGAGCAACTCTTTCTGCCCCAGAGAAACAAAAACATTTATCCAGCCAAGATGTACAGACAAATGTTCTTAGCAACATTGTACATAAGAGGCAAAAAATGGGAACAACTCAAATGTCCACTAACTGGTAAGCAGACAGAATGTGCTCTCTCCATACTATTTAGTATTCTGTGCCAATAAAAAGGAACAAAGTGCTGACATGCTACGACACAGATAAACATCAAAAACATTATGCTAACAGAAACAGAAGACTACATGTCAAACGGCTCCACTGTTATGAAATGGTTGGAAATGGCAAATGTATAGAGACCAAAGGTATATTTTTAGTGGCTGGCTGGGGGCAGGGGCTGCAAATGGGCTAGAGAGACACTAACTGGGTAGATGGAAATGTTCTACAACTGATTTATGGTGCTGTGTCCACAACTTGGTAAATTTACTAAAAAATCATTGAGTTGTATACTGAAAATGGGTGAATCACATCTGATATGTAAAATATGCCTCAATACAGCTAAGGGTTTTAGAAAGGGCGGTTCAACATGTCCCGTGTGGGCACTCTCCTACACCATTTGGACTCCTCACCACCACCTTGGCAGGCACATGCTTTCATCCGTATTTTGCAACTGGGGATAGACTCAGGACGGGCTCAGCAATTCAAACACAGGTCTCCTGACCCCGACCATGGCCCTTCTACCACAAGAAGCAGTCTCACAGTGAGGTCACGGCTCTCTCTGGGGTCCGTGGAGGTCCTTGGCGGCCTCTAACGTTGTTAACCTAAAAGGGTTCTTGGTTAGACCCAAGTATTTCCTGGGACTCAAAACAAGTAAGAGTAGGGTTAAACCAAGTACTTGAGAAATGGTGTGAAAAGCCACTTGAACTACTTCCCTAGGACATATCTGGCCTATATGTATCTTCCCTGGAAAACCAGAAAAGCCTATGAGGCAGCACGCGAGGAGGGATTGGGCAAGACTCTCAAGGCCCTCCGGACTGAACAGAGCTGCTGTGACTCAGCCTGGCTCATCGCTGGTGGTAGGCGTTCTCACGGACCTGGAAAGCATCCCGTGACTCCCGGATGCTGGGATGCCCCCAGCTCAGGCCGGCTGGCAGCCAAGTAAGAACCACCACCTCGGAACAAAGGTTAGACTCAATGACCACGCTCTGGTCACGGTCAGTGTAAAGGGGTCCACTTTCGAGCCAGACAAGGATCTGAGAAAGGGGCCTCAGGGTCTGCTCGTTGATAGATACACGCATATTATCACTTCCGGATACAAGCTGTGTGCTGCCGAGGGGAGGCCCTGGGTCAGGGGCTCTGTAGAGTTACCTCACTGGGCCTACCACCAACTCGAACTTTCCAGAAGAGAATCAGAGGTTTAAAGTGACATGGCAGGGCGAGGCTGGAAAAACAAACAACAATAGAGACAGAAAGCAGTAGTTGTTGCATGGGGCTTAGATGGGAGCAGGGGCTGACAGCACAGGCATAAGAGAACTTTCTAGAACAATGAAAGTGTCCTAAAACTGGACTGTGGCCATGCTGGCGGAACTGTATAAATTTACTGAAACTCACAGAAAGTACGTAACTATAACAGACGAATTGTAGGACATGGAATGTATGCCTCAGTAAAGCTGTTTTAAAAGGTGATGATTGTACACATTTTTTTAAAAATCTATAAAATCAAGGGTTCCTGGATGGCTCGGTCAGTTAAGCATCCAACTCTTGATTTCGGCTCAGGTCATAATCTGCCAGCTCATGGGTTCAAGCCCCACGTCGGACTCTGTGGGGACAGTGTGGAGTTTGCTCTCTGCTTGCCCCTCCCCTGCTTGTGCTCTCTCTCAAAAGTAATAAAAACATGTTTAGGGGCACCTGGGTGGCTCAGTTGGTTAAGTTTCCGACTTCAACTCAGGTCATGATCTCGTGGTTTGTGAGTTCGAGCCCCGTGTCGGGCTCTGTGCTGACAGCTCAGAGCCTGGAGCTTGCTTCAGATTCTGTATCTCCCT
This sequence comes from Helogale parvula, assembly GCA_004023845.1. Classification (NCBI taxonomy): domain Eukaryota; kingdom Metazoa; phylum Chordata; class Mammalia; order Carnivora; family Herpestidae; genus Helogale; species Helogale parvula. Next base: position 14,297 of record PJEM01011152.1, read on the forward strand.
CTCTCTCTGTCCCTGCCCCACTCATGCTCTATCTCTCTCAGTCTCTTAATAATAAATAAAAACTTAAAAACAATTTTTTTAATCTATAAAATTAAAAGTGGCCTTTAAAAATTTTTTTTAAATTTTTTAATGTTTATTTTTGAGAAACATGAGTGGGGGAGGGGCAGAGAAAGAGTGAGACACACACAGAATCGGAAGCAGGCTCCAGGCTCTGAGCTGTCAGCACAGAGCCCCACGTGGGGCTCGAACTCGGACTGTGAGATCGTGACCTGAGCTGACATCAGACGCTTAACCGGCTGAGCCGCCCAGAGGCCCCTAAGATGGTCTTTTAGAAACATGGTAACTGTCGCTTGGCCCTCCATCACGTCTTTCTCCCAATTCCTACAAGAGCCAAGTTCTAGGCTTCTCTCTCTCTCTCTGCCTCAACTGAAACCCGCCTACCTGCCTCCCGGCTCCTGGGACAGATGCTCTTAAGGCTTCCAGGAGGAGGTGGTGGCCCCCTTTCTCTCCACCACAACCCAACTCCAGACCAGACCAGCGGAGAAGCGGGTAGGGGGTATCTGCAACACAAGGCAAACAGCCTTCTCCTTCGGAGCCCCACTGCCAGCAACAGCCTCAAACCCTCCCAACGCCATCCTCCGGGTGACACCTGGTCACATGTGCCTCTCCTCAATCCCTGTCACCCTCAAAGTCCCCGGAGGGCAGTGAACTTCACCTGCAATCTACTTCAACAGCCGCCTCCATGTCCCCACCTGCCTCCTCCACATGCTCAGACCTCTGTCCTGAAAGAAACCCTCCTCCAACCCTAGTTCTGCCTCTAGAGGCCATTCCATTCCCCCCGACAAGCCTGTCCCCGGGTGCTGCTTGCACTTCCGGACCTCTCTCTCCTCCACGTGGAGGCTGCAGACACCTGCCCTGGCGAGGCCTTACCCGCCACCCCACTCAGGGCACCGGACGCACACCTTTTGCCCGCTGGCCTCAGACCACCCAGTAATCCCAGCCCAAAATGCAGGGATTTAAATTGTGCCTGGAGTGGGGCGCTTGGGTGGCTCAGTCGATTAAGCGGCCAACTTCTGCTTAGGTCACGATCTTGCAGTTCATGAGTTCGAGCCCCGTGACGGGCTCCATGCTGACAGCTCAGAGCCTGGAGCCTGCTTCGGATTCTGTGTCTCCCCCTCTCTCTGTCCCTGACCCACTCATGTTCTATCTCTGTCTCTCAAAAATAAACAAACATCTAAAAAGTTTACAAAAATAAAAATAAATAAATTGTGCCTCGGGTCCTCGTCCTCCCTCAAAACAAGGAATTTGTGGGAACAAGGGCTGTGTCAATCCCTGGAGCTGGGAAACCTCCATCAAAACGTAAGTGGAAAAGTCCGTGTAGGTTCTAGGAGGAACGTTCTCTCAAATGCTCTTTTAATGATCAGCGTCCAAAGCCAAGAAAGCCGGTGTTGGCAGCCGTTGAGGACACAACCAGGCCGCAGCGCTGAGTGCCGGGGTCAGCAGTGACTCAGCACTCGCATTTCCTCTGCCCGGCTCGTCCTCTGACTCAGGGATGAGTGTTTCACGCCTTCGTCCTGCTTCCCTTCCTTTGATTTCGATATTATTTTACCCACGGAAACCAGCACACTTCAACAGCAACAGCAGAAAAAACAGAAAGGGTTTTCCCGGAGCAAAGGGTCATTGGATTCCTATACTTAATAATGTTTAACTGATAACATTCTTTGGTCCTCAGCATCCAACTCTTGATTTTGAGTCAGGTTATGATCTCATGGTTCAAAAGTTCAAGGCCCCCCCTCTGTCTCTCTCTCTCTCTCTCTCTCTCAAAAGTAAATAAGTAACATTTAAGGGGCGGCTGGGTTAAGCGTCTGACTTCGGCTCTGGTCATGATCTCAAGGTTCATGAGTTGGAGCCCCACGTCGGGCTCTGCACTAGTGGTACAGAGCCTGCTTGAGATTCTCTCTCCCTCTTTCTCTCTCTCTGTCCCTTCCCCACTTGTGCTCTCTCTCCCTCTCTTAAAATAAATAAACTTAAAAGAAAACCAGCACGGCTGATGAAGCAGGCTTCATACTCTGAGCTGTCAGCACAGAGCCTGACGCGGGGCTCAAACTCACAAACCTAGAGATCATGACCTGACGGTGAAGGCTCAACTGACGGAAGCCACCCAGGTGCCCCTGGTGACCTGTATCTAATACCTTATCTTTCTCCTACCTCAGGAAGAGAGAAGAAAACTGAGAGCCAATGAGCAACATACTCTGTCCGCCCCTCGGAAACTAGGTCAGGTCTGTGGTTAATTATTAAAATGTTAAAGGGATCATTTTGCCATAACAACAACTTTTCAATCCAGCCAAGTTTCTTGTTCAGCAAACACACAAAACCATTCACGAACAAGGCCGGTCCGTGATCAGCGCACTCTAGAGCTGGTAGGGAGTTCTTCTAAACCGACCCCCTGCTTAGAAATGAAAACTGACAGCCAGGGAGGCAAACGTGCCAGGGGATCAGGGGACACAGACTCCAGGACTGCGCCGTCCCCTCTGACACAGCAGCCCCCAGCCTCGGGGAGAACTGAACACTTCAGGTTCAGCCAGTCCAAACCGCATGCACCGTGAATATAAATGCATACCAGATTTTGATGATTTAGTTAAAAGAAAAAAAAAAAGATAAAGTATCTGATCATTAATTTTTTATATTGATTTCAGGGAAATGACAGTTTGTATAAATTGGGACAAATAAGATATAATGAAGTGACTTTCACCTGTTTCTTTTTACTTTTCAAAAGTGTGGCTGGGGCATCTGAGTGGCTCAGTTGGTTAAGCGTCTGACTTCAGCTCAGGTCATGATCTCACGGTTCTTGAGTTCAAGCCCCGGATTGGGCTCTGTGCTGTCTGTGCAGAGCAGAGCCCGTTTCCGATCCTCTGCACCCCTTTCTCTCTCCCCCTCCAGCAGGCACATGCTCTCTCTCTCTCTCCCTCTCTCTCGAAAATAAACATTGAAAAAAGAATGTGGCTACTAGAAAGCTGACCACAACACACGTGGCCCTCCTACTGCAGAGTGCTGTTCAGAGCCATCAGCCCGGGGCTGGTCCCGCCTCAGCCACTTGCCATCCGCAGCCCACTGGGGGAGGACTGGCGCCTCCTATGCCTCGGTCCTCTCGCTCACAAAGAGGAAACAAGAACCGGGCCTACTGTGCACTACCCCACGACGGCAGGATTAAATGAGTGCATCTGTGGAAAGGGCTCTTAGAGGAGAAGCCAGCACACACTGTGACAGCCTGCATCCTGCTTCTGAGAATCGAAAGATTAACTGACAGTTTAAATAACAACTTTACCAAACTCTAATTCACACACCATTTAAGTCAGATTTTTTTTTAATGTTTTTTAATTTATTTTTGAGAGACAGCATGAGCAGGGGAGGGTCAGAGAGAGAGGGAGACACAGAATCCGAAGCAGGCTCCAGGCTCTGAGCTAACTGTCAGCAGAGAGTCCGACGCGGGGCTCAAACCCACGAACCGTGAGATCATGACCTGAGCCGAAGCCGGCCGCTTAACCAACTGAGCCACCCAGGTGCCCCTTAAGTCAGCTTTAAAATAAACAGCCCACAGGGCACCTGGGTGGCTCAGTCAATTAAGCATCAACTTTGGCTCGGTCGGTTAAGCGTCAACTCTGGCTCCGGTCATGATCTCCGGTTTGGGAGTTCAAGCCCTGCGTCGGGCTCTGTGCTGACAGATCAGAGCCTAAAGCCTGCTTCAGATTCTGTGTCTCCCCCTCTCTCTGTTCCTCCCCCACTCGTGCCCTGTCTCTCTCTCTCTAAAATAAATAAACGTTAAAAAAATAAAAATAAAATAAAATACACAACCCAGTGGTATCCAGTATATTCACAAAGTTATGTAACCATCACCTTCTCTAACTCCATTTTTATCACCCCAGAGTCACTCCCCATTCTCCCCTCCGCCCAGACCTTGGCATCCACTGATCAACTCTCCATCTCTACAGATTTCTCTCCTCTGGCCTTTCATATCCGTGGGATCCTATGTGGTCCTTTGTGACTGGCTTCTTTCACTCAGCATGTTTCTACGATTCACCCCCTTGGAAGCCTGTATCAGTAATTCATTCCTTCCTGTGGCCAAAGAATACCCCTTGTGTGGATGGGCCACATTTCTTTACCTGCTCATCAGGTGATGGACATTTGGACTTACATTTTTTTCACCAGCATGACAAACACGGCTATGAACATTCATGTACAAGCATTTGCACGGACCTATGTGTTCGTTTCTATGGATACATACCTGGGAGAGGTGGCTCGAGGTCTCACCTTTGGGGGAACTGCCAGACAGTTTTCCAAAATGGCTGCACCACCTTATGAGCCCCCCACTGGTCCACATCCTTGCCCACACACGTACTTTCACCAGCCTTCAGGCGTGTGAATAATTTTTTAAGAAGTCTGTTCTACTGACCATGTCTGGGACGCTTCACAGAATACCAGGCTCATAAAGAAGAACATCAGTCACGGTCTTACCTGGTGCCTATAATTATACCAGCCATTTGAACCGGCGACAATCACCACCCAGTGCTTGCCCCCGTCCTCAGGATCATCTATGGGGACAGCACCGATTCCCAGGGCCACGCTCAGCAACACGGCCCCTTCCCAAATCATTCTGTGCCTCCGAGTTCAGCGACAGGAGCCTGGAGAGGAAAAAGCAGAGTCAAGCAAAAAAGGAGTGACAAAAACAGAACATTGTTGGCCCTAGAGGAAATATCACAGCAAAGGGGTCAAAAAGATAAGACCAGTTAGTTAGTCATCAGAACAGACTAAGGACAAAAATGCTGACAGAGCAGAATTTTATCTTTAGCTCTGCAGCCTCTCTCCCTGGGGGGAGAAGGGCCTACTCAGATCTCCCTCACCCCAGGCTGAAGTTATGCAGAGCAAAGAATACCAGGAAAACTCTTTGAGCAGGTTTTAAAAAGTGCTTGTCACAACTTAGAATACAGCAGATAAAAACTCCCAGCAAAATTCACTGTACTAGAAAAAAGTTTACCACACTGTACAAAATGTTTGCAAGGAAAGAATACAAAGGTAGCGTGTGCGTAGAAAAATGTGGAAGGCAGACGCAGAAATTTAACAGTAGTTAGCAATCAGCGGCAGGTAGAATTCAGGTTGATTTTCTTCCTCCTATCTCTCTTTTTACTACAATTAGTGGATAATATTTATGCAATAAAGTTTGTAAAAAATCAATGTATGTTCAATATAAACACTGGGGGCAGTTTATAAGGTTGTGAGCGAGTTATCTGGATAAGCTAGAGCCCAACACTGGCAGCTCAAATCGACGCCTCTGAACATTTACAACCATACATGTATTCAGTATAATATAGGCAGAGGAAATATTTTATTCCTCGTTATAGGAAGAGGTTAAAACAAGAGAAATGACTTGTCCGATACCCATGGTCAGCCAGCTCTGGCCAGAGACCAGAAGCCATGTCTTCTGAATTTCTGGTTCAGCCTTTCTACACGGCTCTACATTGAGACTTTATTCGTAATGAAGTACACGCCCAATTTTATACCGCACGGCCGGCCAACGCTTTCAAGTTTTAACGCACGAGAGGCAGCGCTCGCTCACGCAAGTCCTGGCCACTTCGCCTTACTCCGAAGACCCTGCCCTGCATCCTGAATATGTTATTCTAAAACGACAGGCTTCCTGTGACCAATATTAGGCCTGTCGTCCTGAGCGAAGAGGAAAACCAGCCTCTGAGATGTAGGGATTCGGCACAACCAAGTCTGCAAGGCAGCGCTCTGACTCTCGTTTGTCAGACAGCACTCATTCACTCATTCGCTTATTCATTCACTCATTCATTCACCCAGTTGGCCAGAGTCTCCTGAACACCCACTCTGGCAGAAACACACCCGCTCTGTCCCTGAACGCAGCAGGGACAGGACAAAGCCCCTCCCCTCGATGAGGATGCAGCCAGCTAAGGGATGGACCACCCGTAACCCTAAGAAACCATCCTTAGCATTCTGTGCCTGACACTGTGCTAAAACTCAAAAATGGAGGGAGTAGATTTTCGCCCCAAAGTGAGGAGACAGGAAGCCCTGAATCCGATAGAAGTTTAAAAACCTAACAGGGCCTTAGTCCAGTGCTTTTCCAACCCAACTGTGACCCACATCCTCTGGAGATCTTGTCAGGATGCGGATGCTGACTCAGCAGGCCTGGGCTGGACCTGAGACTCTGCATTTCTAACAAGCTACAGGGGACGTCCAGGACTATATACTTTGATGTCACAGCGTTCTTCGTTAACCTTGGTGGGCTCTAGTTCACCTGTGGCCCAAAGCCTCACGGCCTGACATTACTCTACCCGCCACCCTCCTCCGAAACCCCATCTAGGAACCCAATTCTTAACGTGTAACCTGAGTTGGTGCTAGACCCACATTCCTTTAGCACCCCTGCAAGGTCTTCCACAGATGAACGGGTAACTACAAGGTGCCCCAGATTCGTTTTCAAGATTATTCAGAAGTGGCCATGTTTTTTGTTTGGGCTTGTTTTGGAGGGGGGGCCGGTTAGCAGGGGAAGGGGACAGAGGACGAGAGAGAGAGAGAGAGAGAGAGAGAGAGAGAGAATCTCAAGCAGTCTCCACACTCACTGTAGATAAAGCCTGATATTGGCTTAATCCCACGACCCTGGGATCACGACCTGAGCCGAAATCCAGAGTCGGACGTTCAACCAACTGAGCCACCCAGGCGCGCCAGTTTGGCTGTTTTTGAGTATGGTATATGACAGATGAGATCAGAAAACAGACGATGGCAGTGGACCTGCCCAGGCCACCCTGTGTCAAAACCAGCTGGCCGAGTAATGTGTTAATGTGCCCCTGAGGACACTCTCCCAAGTCCTCTGGACCTGACCACGGCTCACCCTAGGGCTGGGAGGTACCGGCAGAGGGGACAGTGACCAGAGGTGACCTCCCCCTCCCCCCAGCAGCTCTTTGGTGCGGAGCTTGCCAGGCAGCCTCAGGCTAAGCCTCCCTGGGAAGCCTTCCCCTGGGCCAGTGGCTGGCACACTGCGTCTCTAAAGGGCTGGACAGAAATATTTTGCCTTGCAGATCACACCATCTCCCTCAAAACCGTTCTGTTCTGCCACTGTCCTGCGACGCAGCCAGAGACCACAGTACACCAGGGGGCGTGGTGATGCAGTGGGCGTGGCATGCAGTGGGCGTGGCGATGTTCCAGTAAAACTGGGCCTGGTGGTTTTTCTGACCCTCCCCAGGGAGGGAGAAGATACTTCCAGCCCACTGACGGGCACAGCCAGACTGGTCCTTATCTTCTTCCATGGACTGGTCTGCGGGGGACCAGCCCACGCACCAGAGTCTAAGGGTCCCTGAGTAGGGGGTTGGTGTCGGCAAAATATCTACAAGAAAGAACACAGACAACATGAATGGTGGAAGAGACCACCCTTTACTGTGAAACTTAGTGTCTTATATACCATAGGTGATTACATCTTTCTTTTAATGATCACATTGTTTGTGACTTCTTAGGAATCACATGTTTCAGAGAGATCATTGTTTTCACGGAAGAGAGAACAGAAAGTTAAAGACAGAAATGAAGTACAATACAGAAGATCAAAAACATAATTTATCACTAAAAATACATCAGCGGGGTTTTTATTTTGCGTAAATAGTGTAATATTAACTGAAGCTTATGACAAGGCTATTTTTCTTTAAAAGTTCAAACAATAGTCTGTGAGTAAAGTGCCTCTATCTAGGGGGGAAGTTTCAATCAGAAAATCTGCCCAATTACTGAAACCACAATTACCGAGTAGCATGAATAATAGGAGAGCTAACCCCAGTCTCTCATCCACTTAGGTCAAGCAGTCAAGCGCACACATTTTCAAGCAGGGGAAGCAGGGTCCCTATAGGCCACACAGCACTGCACCCCAGTCTCCCAGGACCTTTGTTCTTTTGTCCTGATCCTCAAATGGGGGGAGGGCCAACCGTTATCCAGGGTAGCGCCTTCCTAGACAAGGCTAGGGACTTTGCAATTACATACGCTCCCCCCGGAGGCTTTGCCGTCACAGTGGAATCACCTCCGCAGGCTTTTTGGCTGGATGGGCCCCAACACTGGTCCTTATCTTCTTCCATCAGCGGTCAAGGTCAATAAACGGGCGCTCTAGGGTGCACACCAGTCTCTTCCAAGTTTGGCTCATGTGACTTAATCACAAGGAGGCTCATTGCTCTGGAGGCTCTGTCCTGTGACTTTTCCCTTTCATGTTTAGGGACAAAAAGAATATATAAAAGGGTGCCTGGGTGTCACAGGAGGTTAAGTGTCCAACCCTTGCTCTTGACTCAGGTCGTGATCTCCCAGTTTGTGAGACGGAGCCCCTGTGTCAAGCACTGCACTGACAACACGGAGCCTGCTTGGGATTCCCTCTCTCCCTCTCTCTCAATATACATTTTTTAAAAATTAAAAAAAAAAAACCCACCAGAACCAAAAAGTTGGCCCGACTGTGAACCCTAGAAGGGACACCACCAGCGTAACTGCCTATATTGGCAAACAACGCAGCAGGTACTGGAAAAGCACCGCCGGGTTATTTTTACAAATTCAAATTCATCCGTCATTCTTCTGCTAATATGCTAGCGTGCTCCCCCTCAGCGGAGAAAAGTGCTTTATTAATATACAAGAGACATTTTCATAGTTAACATTTGGCAACAGTTCCTGTCTATGATTTTTGTTTGTTTCTTATAAACCACACAGTACGGTTCCTTGAACAGAATGGCAAGTTAAAGGCCTCACAGTAGGACGCTGATGGAAAGTGTCACTTAAAAAACAACACACATGTGAATACCATTTGGGGAAACATATTGGGTTCTAGAATGAAGATGAGATGTAATGTAAGCCTTCCACCACCCTCAGCGAGAACGCATGTAAGGCAGCCAGCCTCACCCGTCCATTTCCTGATCAGCAATATTCTTGACAAAGTCTAAACATCAGACCAAAATCACAAGTAATCTTGCAACACGCTTATGATTCTTGTTCTCTCGAAGAGAGACGTCATGAAGACAAAGTAAATAATCCTACTGAACTAGCTCTTCAGGACGGCTGTGGTTTTTTTTAGGTTATTTATTTTCAGAGAGAGAGAAAGTGAGCTGCAGAGGGGTAGAGAGAGAGAGAGAGAGAGAGAGAGAGAATCCCAAAGCAGGCTCCACAATGCCAGCATGGAGCCCAGTGCAAGGTTTGAACTCATGAACCATGAGATCATAACCTGAGCCAATACTGAGAGTCAGACACTTGACCAACCGAGCCGCCCAGGCACCCCCAAGATGGCTATTTTTGCAGTCTACCCACCCACCCATCCATCCAACAAACACAGCACAGAACAGGGAACCAAATGACAGAACCTTTCACCGAGCTGACATTCTAGCGGGAAGACACACAATGGAAATCCACACCTTGTCAGAGCGGATGAACATTCCAGGCAAATAGAAGACAGGAGGCGGAGGCCAGGAGAAGTGGGAGGCATTATTTTTCAAAAGGGAAAGACTTTCAGGATGTGAGGAAGCCCACCCATTCTAATGGCAAAACGCTAGAACATGCACCGTCATCTACAGAGGGCTGTCTAGTTAAATTAGCCACGGCCCGGGCTTAGGATGGGACACTGGTTTAAACTGTTTTAGAACAGTAGAAAGATCTCCAAGGGGACTCTGTAAGGGGGGTGTGTTTAGTCTGCTAACCATTTGCGGGGAGAGAATGACACAGACGGGTGTTACCCCACCCAGAGGAGAGACGGTCTCCCCTACAGAGACACACGCTCACAGGCTGCACAGGGCAGGAGAGAGGGGTGCTCGCGGGTTTCTGCGATGAGCACGCCGTGTACACTCCGCACAATCCTCACAAAAGCCCGTGAGCTGCTCTCATCGCTCTACTCAGAGAGCTGAGAAAAGTGAGGCTGGACAGGGAGAGAAATGCGCGGGTAAGCGGCAGGCGTGGGGCTGACCACAGATCTGGTCCAGGGACTGCGCTTCTCACTATGCCACCTTGCTTGTCACACACAAAAAAGAGCTATTTATGTGATGTCTGCAAAACCGGGTAACCACAGGTGGGCACATGACACCCGCTGCCCAGAGCCCAAGCCCTTCCTCCAGCAGGTCACCCCCCACCCCCGCCCCAGTGCTCCTCACCACCCTGCTATTTTAAGGCATTTGTGGGCCGTCTGTATAAGAAGCTCTTCTCTTAAAAGAAACTATCAAAGGAGAACCTGAACCACACAGAGTCGAGATCAACGGCCAAGCCTTTGCAAATGAACTTTACCCGCCTCCAACGGCAAGTCCTCTGCTGTTCCCACTCAGTCCTGTATCTCTGAGGCTACAGGGTTACACGAGGTCAGTAATTCCATTAAAGGACTCCACGAGTCTTAAAGTAGTATACTAACAAGTAAGGTTCCATTCATTCGCTAGGTGTGGGACAGAGTGCCCATTCTAGACAAACTGTCACCAGCAATACAAGCGATGAGCCCTCATTGTCAAGTTCAAACCAAAGTCTGACACCAAAGCCCACACCTTAACCACCACTGGGTGTGACCTCAATGCCAGTCCCTGATTTGCTACTGACTCTTTAGAAACAGGGAATGATCAAAGCTAAGCAAAGCAGCTAGCTAGTCAAGGACATCTGAAAAGAACTTTCCAGTCCTGAAGGTCTTTGACCTGCTCTCTCCTCTCTTGGGGCTTATTATAAGATCAACATTAGTGGACCCTGACTAACAGTATGCAAGAAAGACAGGGAAAGATAATAAGGACCCATCCTTGACCAAACTTGAGTCAAGCTCCTGTGAGCCCCCTCCTAACTAGGTCTTGGCCTGGCGAGCTCAATTTAGCCAGAATCCCAATTTAGCCAGAATCCCGTGAGAATGGCCCACCTTTGACATCTAATCAAGTTCCTTTTCGTAATTTTCCATCCACTGACCCTATCAGCCTGCCCATAAATCCTAGCTTATCCTTGCTGTATTCAGAGCTGAGCTCAGCTCTACACTCAAGCATCCGTCCCTAGTAAAACTGCTGGAATAAAACCTGTCTTGCTGTTTTTAACAAGTGTGTACAGTGCAAGTTCTCCGTAACACAGGACACATCTGTGCAATGATAGTAGAACTGAATTATTAAGGGCAGATTCAGCTCTGAAACCTTTCAACTTCCTTTCTGTAGAGTGGGATTAAAACAAATCCAGCTGGATCTTATCTTAAATCTCAATTGAAAACTCTATTTTATTCAGGTTAACCAATATTTTTCCCATAGGGAAAATTTCTGACTCAATAGCAAACTGGATTCTAGATTAGTGTATGTCCTTCAAGGTTACTGAATTCTAACTCTATGGAATTTTTTTCTTCACATCTCTGTAAACTGGGTTAACAGCAATGCAAACAGTCCTTTCTTTTTAATGTTTACTTTATTTTTGAGAGAGAGAGCGAATGGGGTAGGGGGCAGAGAGAGAGGGGGAGACACTGAATCTGAAGCAGGCTCTAGACTTTGAGTTGTCAGCACAGAGCTTGACGCGGGGCTCGAACCCACGAACCGTGAGATCATGACCTGAGCCAAAGTCGGACCAACTGAGCCCCCCAAGCGCCCCAATTCTTATCTAAAGACATACAAATGAATTCTATCAAGTTGAGGTCCAGTTGATTTCTGGTTGTAGAAAGAAGCCAGCTTTGCCTGCCATTTGCACATTCATTTCATGATTTCTGATCTACAAATATATCCATGCCATGGGGTCGCCTTTGAACTAGCTGTCACCACCACACTAAGCTTCCTCAAGATAAGTTAAATGGAATCTTTACTACTTGTTCCCCCTTATATCTAGAGTGATGATTTTACCTTTTCTAACAACTATTTTTTAACATTAAAAAAGTATGAACAATTGAAACAAATTTCAAAATGGATAGTCGATAAACATTTTTAAAATCTCCTAATGGTTAGAATAATTTTGGAATCTAGCAAAGTAAATTTTGCCCAATGGTTAACAGTTTTTCCACGTTTTTATTTTCATGCCAGCTGACATTTGAATTCCTTTTACCAAAACTACTATTTTTGAAACCTGATATCAATTTAGTTTGTGGTATTTTACCAAAACAACTGAATGACTTTTATAACTAGATGTTAATTCTTAACTTAAATTTTGTTATAATTTATATTTCAAGAAATTGAAGGGTAGGGGCACCTGGGTGGTTCAGTCGGTAAAGTGTCTGACTCAGGTTTGTGAGTTCAAGCCCCACATTCGGCTCTGCACTGGCAGCGGGGAGCCTGCTTGAGATTCTCTCTCCTCTCCTCCCCTGCTTGCTCTCTCTCAACTAAACTTAAGAAAAAAAGAAATTGAAGGGTAAACATTAAATTACAGAAATGTACAAAGTATAATGTAAAACAAATGTTACCTGTCATTAAGACCAAAACTTAATATTTTGCAAGTCTGTGGAGTGTCTTTCCCCATAAAACAAATAAAATATTACAGATGAATTTTTTTTCCATATCCTGTTCCATTCTCCCCATACCATAAGATAACCACAATCATAAGTTAGCAATTTTCATTCACTTTATTATACTTTTAAAAACACATATGTCCGCTTTATAAACATTCCCTTCTAACGGGACATTTAGGCAGTTTCAAAAATGTATCATTATAAACAAAGTTGCAGTAAACATCCTAATACTCTACTCCTGGCATACAAATGTCTATCTCCTTCGGCTACTTTCTAGAAGCGGAACCCCTAGGTCTTCATTTTGCTGGTGGCTACACTGTTCTAAGATAACACTTCTTCCAGTCGTGAATCTTTCCCTCAAATATCCATCACCTCTTAGTTGCATCGAATTTATAATGCCTAATCTGATGGATATAAAGTGCTCTAATTATGGGTTTAATTTGCATTTTCTGGATTACAGGAAAATGTATGTGTTACCATATGCTTAACCTTTCAGAGTTCAACATCTTTGATACATGTGACAATTTCCCCATCATGAACTGGGATGTGAATTAGTCTATACAGCAATTTCTGTGCTCGCTTGGGCAGCACAGGTACAAAGCAATTTCTGCAGTTAAAAAAAGAAGTGCGGGGCGGTTCTTCCAGAAATAGTTATAGGTCGGAAAACTCAAGAAACTGCATTCACTTCAGTACTTTTACTGAACAATAGTGGGCATGGTGTGTTTCACCTCCTTAACAGTTCAAAACTTTTTCTCCTTTCTTCTCCTTTCCAACTGCAACTGTCTTTAAAATCCTCATCAACTCTCCTGGGAATTACTGTCTGTGCTCTCTGCTGTGACGTCTCTTCCAATACTTTTCCACACTACAGAAGACATCTACATACACTAACACACACATCTACTAAATTCCGCTTCCCAGGCTTTCAGGACAAAATCTAAACCTCTTACAGCAGCACAGGAGGCCTTGCATGATACACCACTCTCTTCTCATGAAACAGAGCTCATGAAATCCACCACCCACATGAAGTCCCTTGTTCCAGCCAGGCTCCAAGGCTTAAAGTCCAAATTCCTTGCTCTCTCCGTGCCTTCTTCTCCTTCATCACACTACCTCTTGCCCAACCCTCAAACTCCCTTCGGATATCCCCTTCTCTGCTAAATTCTATCTCTTCCTACAAATCAGGATTGGAAATGCCGGCAGGGGCAAACCCCTTTAACACTGGAATGGTTCTCTATAGTCGGCCTCTCCCTTTTACAAATGACCCCTGCTCAAAGAGCTTAGTAAGGCTCAATAAAACGTTTGCTAACAATGGAACACGTACCACAGTGCAAGTCTCAAACTCTGGGCATTTATTTGCATCTGCAGAATGAAGCACGGGGTACAAAGCTCCTTCCAACCCCCAGATTCCACGATTCTTGGCCTGGAATAACCCATGTAGGTGCAACCCCACTTCTAACAGTGGGCAGGGGCCAAGTCAACCTTTCACTTTCATGCTTGAAGTGAATCATCCCACCAGCTCAAGCCTCTGGGAACTTCTGGGAAGGGATGTTTTTACACGTTTGGCTATTTCTGTCGTGGTAGTTCACAGCGTTCTCCGTAGAACAGGGTGGAAATGGATGCAACCCTCCGCATTAAAAAACAAAACAAAACAAAAACACCAAAACGCTGGGGCGCCTCGGTGGCTCAAGTCATGATCTCACCGTTGGGGAGTTCCAGCCGGCCTCGGGCTGGGTGCTGACAGCTGGGAGCCTGGAGCCTGCTTCCGATTCTGTGTCTCCCTCTCTCACGGCCTCTCCCCGGCTCATGCTCGCTCTCAAAAATAATCATTAAAAAAAAAAAAAAAAAAAGACACCAAGAAGCTGAACTGCTTGTAGATTGTGAAGGTCGGAAGCAAGCCCCAGACCCTGCCGGGCACGCCCAGCCTGTGGGTCCAAAGCAAAACAAGCTCTCCGCGCGCCGGCTTCCCGCTGCGCCTGGGAAAAAGGACCCGGCTTCCAGCTCGCGCAACAGAGGAGGGCCCCCATCAGCCCACGATCACCCCCTCGGGAGGGCGAGCTGAGAGGTCGCCGCAGTTCCCTTGGGATTCCGCGCCTCCCGAAATTCTTTCCGGGGTGAGAAAAGGATTACTCAAAATGGGTCGGAGACATTGAAAATCGCGGCCGCGAGGGCCAGAGCCGTGGCAGAGAAGCAGACCGGGCTCGGGACGTGGGGCCTAGCCCGGGTCCCGGGCTGGGGCTTGCAATTACCTGCTGCAGACGACCGCGGGGGCGGCGGCGGGCGGCAGGACCGTGGGAACTCCTCACGACGCGCAGCCTCAGACGAGCCACCCCGTGAGGTCCACCCTGCAGTGATTGCGGAGCAACCGCGGGCTCCAGATTTTAATGGCCCACCGCGCTACGCTGATTGGTGGAGCTTCGGGTTGGGCGTCTGAGAAAGCCAATGGGAGGCGAGGCGGGGGCCGGCAAACCAAAGGGACTACAAGTCCCAGCATGCACCGGCGGGGCTTCTAAGCCAGGGGCCCACAAAGCCTGGAGAGCAGGGTTAGCAACGAAGGGAGGGAAGGGGGGGGAGGGTCCCCGGTTTGCGCTGGACCTCCTGGAGATGCAGTAATTCCAGAAGTGTACACCGAAGGATCAAAACCAGCGCGCGGAGCACTTTAACCCTAGGGCTTCCAAACTTGTCGCACTGTGGAGTCAACTAGGGAAGCTTCAAAAATACTGAAGGCCCCTGTGTCACCCCAGACTTGTGAGTTCTTTGGTCTGCACGGGTCCTGGGTTTTGGAATCTTTAAAGAGCCCCCCCGGAGATTCGGACATGCAGATCCCTTTAATCCTCAAGACAACCCTATGAGAGAGAGGCACTATTACTGTGGCCCGGGCTTTGCAGTTAGGACGGACACTGAAGGGGGTTCAGTCACAGAAGGTTAAGTTATCTTGTGAAGATCGCATAGCTCTGAAGTGGGGGGAGCCAGAACCCACACCCAGGCAGTCTAGTTCCGGAATTCTACACTCTTAATCTCTATGCAGTGCTATTTCTCAAATGTTTGGTATTATTTTCTCACAAGGAAATGGGAGAAAGAAGAAATACTATACGTATCAGTGCCATGTGGCCCAGCAAATTGAATGGAATGGAATTGACGTGAGGGAGTAAGAGCAACCCTCCCCAAGGACATCAAGTGTAAGATCTAGGGCTACATTCATGGGTTGTCCCATTTGATCTTATTTTATAATCTTTTCTTACAGTAAGTCATGCGTCAGCATATTGTCCTGGGCCTGTTCTCTACTTTGGTAAATAAAAGTCTGTGAGAGCATAGCCACGCCCACTGGTTTAGGTATTATCGCTGGCTGTGTGCAAACAGCCCAGAGTTGAGCAGTTACACAAGAGACCACGTGCCCCACAAAATCAAAAATATTTGCTGTCTGACCATTTACAGACAAAGTTTGCCAAACCTGAGTTAAGTACTTCTCCACACTCATAGCTTAGAAGTGCCCGTGATCTTCAAGCCCAGTTCTGTCCAAGTCCGAAACCAATTCTCATGACCGCGGTGCTTTCACAGTCTTCCTCCGTGGGGAGTGTTAGGAGGACATTCAATCATTTATTCAAGGACACTTTTAGTGGATGCCCCTTCTGTGCCAAGTGTGGCTGAGCATTGAGAGAAATGAGTCTGTCCCTTCCCCCTTGGAAATTCACTGTTAGTGAAAGAGGAAGAGTGTGTCCTTAACCACTCCCTCAAGTCACCCAGAATACATGGTGACATTTGGCTGGTTAGGTTTTCTCAGATGAAATGTATAGAAGTGGTGGCAGGATGCCAGACATGTTTAGGCAAATGAGGGACAAGGGATAGCCCCTTCAGTCTCCCTTAGCAGCACTGAACTCAGAGTGTGAGACAAGAGAAGGGACGAGAAAGTGGAGGACTGGGGATTGCTGGGGATTGCCATGGTAACGGTCAAGGGAACCTCAGAGGAGACTGCAAGGTGGTTAGCTTAGGCCAGTCACCATGAGGAGCGGAGATGAGAGGGGCCCGGAGTGAGAACCGAGCTCACACGGTGGACTCTGCCATCAAGCTTCCTGGATTCCAGTCCCAACTCCAGCACTTACGAGCTGTGTGACAGGAGCAGCTTTCTCAGCTTCTCAATGCCTGGGCTTCCTCAACTGTAAAGTGGGAAAACAGCACCCACTTAGTAAGGTCTCTCTGTAAATTAAATGCCGAGAAAGAGGAGATAGGAATCTCTGGCCTTGGGCACGCCTGGGCTCTGATACCTGTATGAAGAATAGCAACATGGTGTGGAAAGGGCAGCGCCAGTGGGCTGCACCAGGAGGGAAGAGGTAGGCCCCCAACAATTCCAGGGTGGCGGGCGGGGGGCAGGCTTCCTGTAAGCGTATAGGCATGGGGACCGCCCCTCAAATGTCCCCAGCAGAATTCTCACAAGGAAAGGCAGGCACAGTGTGAATCTCAGAGCTTAGTGAGGCTCAAACCAGATATATGATAAATATGTGATACCATAAGAATGTGATAGATAACCCGGTCCCCAGAGATAAGAGCACTGAGAGGAGCTATTTCAGATTCTGTCTGCTTTTATCTAATAGTGGGAGACTATGTGAGAAATTTAGATTATAAAGCAAGAAGAGTTGGAGAGAGCGGGAAAGGAACTGGTTTAGAGCAGGGTTGCCCTCTGGGACCGGGTAATTCTTTGTTGCGTGGGGGAGGTTGGGGGGCTATGTTGCGCCCTAAGTGATGCTGGCATCCCTGGAGGCTACCGGGAGCACCCTCTCTTCAAATTGTGACAACCAAAGATATCTCCAGACATTGTTAAAAGTCTGGGGGCAGGGGGCGGGGGGAGGAGGGGCAAAATCTGTGCACACACACGTCCCTCCACATTGAGAACCACTGGTTCAGAGAGAGAGAGGGCTCAACATATCATTCATTCATTCATTCAGTCAGTCAGTCATTCTGTTTGATGTGATGGTTAAAGGCATGGACTCTGGATCCAGACTTCCTGGGTTTCAATTCCATCTCTGCCACTTCCTGGCTGGGGGGATCCTGGAGCGTCACTTTACTTCTCTGTGTTTCATAGGGTTGTTGTAAAGAACAAGTGAATTGATACACGAAATGAAAAAAAAAAAAACTCAGAACAGAGTCTAGCCAATTGTCAGTTATGTATTGAGTACATGGTAAGGGACAGGCACTAGCCTGAGCCCTGAGGATCCCTATAGGCAATTGTCCCCACCACAGAGAGGCTGGGCTTTTTTTTAAATGTAAGTATTTCAATCGAAGTATGTAATATTGTTGAGTTAAATAAAGGGGTAAACTGAGGCAAACGCAAAACAAGATGAATTTATTTGGGAATAGCAGAGGAATTGCAATTTGAGACAAGCAAACTGTCCCAAGCCACCGGGGAGTCCATTGAAAGTATGGGATAGGTTGTATTTGGAGGCGGGGAATGTAAAGGAGAAAGTTCAGCCAGAAGTAAATTAGAATCAAACTCAAATGGAGACCAGCTTTGACAATGAAGGGGTTCAGGACAGCCCCCACCCTCCCAGAATGTGCCACTTTGTTGGGGTTTTTTCAAATGTTTATTTATTTTTGAGAGAGAAGTGTGTGTGTGTGTGTGTGTGTGAGAGAGAGAGAGAGAGAGAGAGCAGGGGAGGGGCAAAGAGAAAGGGAGACACAGAATCCGAAGCAGGCTCCAGGTTCTGAACTGTCCGCACAGAGCCCGACGCAGGGCTCGAACTTGTGAACTGCGAGATCATGACCTGAGCTGAAGTCAGACACTCAACAGACTGAGCCACCCAGGCACCCCTGCTCTTAAGTGAAATGCATCCGTTTCTCTAAAGTCCAGACCCCTACCCCTTTTTCCTTAGTTCAGGATGACCTGTGTTTTGCTTGTCTTCGGAACTTCCGTGTCTGTGTGGATTCCCAGTACATCCTACACTATGAAACTCAATTTTCTCCTGTTAACATGTCTTATGTCAATTTGATTCTTAATTCAGCTGGAGGGACCTTTGAGGGAACCAGAATTTTTGCTCCCTGACCTAGTAAACTATATATAACAAAAAATTTGCCAGTTAAACCATTCTTACATGTACAGTTCAGGGGCATTAGTCGTATTCACGGAGCTGTGTGGCCCATCCACTTCCGAAACTTTACATCAGCCTAAAAACCTTTCTCCCGTTGCTTGAATAGAATCCTACCTGGCTAACGTCATCTGACTCCTGTTTATTCCCATGACCTTGTTTCCTGCCACGAGATTCACTCCACTCCGACCCCTCTGGTCTTCTTGTCTTTGCCTCTGCAATTCCCTCTTCCTCGTAATGAATGCCCTTCCCCTCCAGTTGCACAGCTGACTCCTGCTCCTGAGAGATGGCATCCTGTGCCAGCTGACCTAAAATAGCACAGAAAAGCCTGTTTATAGCCTTTCTCCCTGCTTTTACTCTCTTTACACATTTAATTTCCTGTCCTAGCTCTCCAATAGAATTGAAGGGCAGAGGTCTAGTCTCCCTTATTTATTTCTATATCCCAGTGCCCAAAACAGTAGCTGCGATGTAATAAATACTCGGTCAATAAATATCAGTTGAATTAAATGGCACAGTAAAGGTACAAGCAGGTTGCTGTGGTCCTGAACGCATAGGGGTGGGGGGGGGGGGCACCATCTCTTCCTGGTTGTTTTTGAAGTATTTCCAAGCAATCAGTAAACATGTATTTAACTCTGTGGTAAACAGTATTCTTAGAATGGCCCCCAAATAACCCTTACTCATGTATAATCTCCTCCTCCTTCAGGATGGGTGAAGCCTCTGAATATAATGTGTTAAAGTAGAAATGGCAGCGGCGCCCGAGTGGCTCAGTCGGTTGAACATCCAACTTCAGCTCAGGTCATGATCTCACGGTTCGTAGGTTCGAGCCCCTCATCAGGCTCTGTGCTGACAGCTAGCTCAGAGCCTGGAGCCTCTCTTCATATTCTGTGTCTCCCTCTCTCTCTGACACTGCTCACGCTCTCACTCTCTCTCTCAAAAATAAATAAAACATTAAAAAATTTTTTTAATAATAAAAAAAAGAAGTGGCAGATCCAAAATGGAGTCACTTATGCTAAGCCCTCCATCCCAGACCAAGACTTCATGCCTAACCTAATTTCAGCTTCAGCCTTTCCCAAGAGTAGAATTTTAAGCCAATCAGCCTGGAGGTTCCTGTTCTATGCTAGGAGGTAATCTACATGATAGACTCCTACCCTTCCCACCCCCCTAACACCTCCTGCCCTCCAAGAAAAGTAACCTTGCCTGAAACAGTGTTTTCTTTTGCCATGACTTTCTTGGCCCACCCATTTCTGCCTGTAAGTCTTCATTTTATACAGCTCTTCTGAGCCCCTTTCTACTTGCTAGCAGGATGCTGTCTGATTTGTGAATCATTGAATAAAGCCAATTCGACCTTGAAATTTACACAGTTGAATTTTTGCCGTTGTAACAGGTTACATATCGCTCCCATGATCATGTTATATGGCAGTGACCTGGGCAGGGGAGCCTACTCTAACCATGTGAGCCCTTCGAAACCAGTTGCCTCTGGCTGGTTGTAGAGATTCATTGCTGATAAAGATGAAGGCACATCATAGTAGCTGCTCAGTAATTGTTCATTTTCATCTTCATTCAGCCCCATTGCACTTTCTAGATTAGTCTTTCAACCATCTTGCAGCCTGCCCCCTACACTGCTGGACCACTGACATGTTTAGATCCTACACTTCTAGAAGACCGCCTCTTTGTCCTAATCTTACCGTAGCCTACAAGGCCCTCCGTGAGCTGGCACGCCAGCTCCCTCTCTGACCTAATCTCATCACCTGCCCCCTCGCCCCCTCCTTGCCGGCCACATTGGCCTCTTGGTGACACTCAGACATACCCATCTCAATCCTACCACAGACTCTTCCATTGGCTTTTTCCTCTGCCTGAAAGTCTCTTCCCCCTGAATTCCCAAGACTTCTTTATTTTTTATTTGTATTGTGAAGTATAGCAAGTGCACAGAAAAGGGCATAAAAACATGTACATATAGTTGAACGAATAATTATAAAACAAAATTACCCACGCACCACCTACGTCAAGAAATAAAATGTCACCAGCACCCCAGTAGTGCCCCCTCCCCCACTATATGCCCCAACCTGGCCGAAATTCCCTCCCCACCCTCCAGAGACTGACCCTGTCATTATGGATGGGGTTTTGGAGGGATGGTGGGGTTCAGAGCTGACGGCCAAGAAAGAATCCTCGAAGACATCTTTGTGGTGCAAAAAGGTGATTTTATTAAGGCACGGGTAAAGGACCCGTGGGCAGAAAGCTGCACGGGGGCGTGAAGAGTGACTGGTTCTATAGCGTGGAGTTGGGGGAGGCAAAGGCAAGAGGAAGTTTCTTAAAGGGATTTCCATATGCGGAAGAAGACTCACAGATCCCTGGAAGCCTAGCTGTTCTCAAGCTGAGGTGGTTTTTCTCTCTAGCAAAGCAGTAGCACCAAGACAGTAAGGAGGTCCTGGAGATCAGGCTGTTAATAAGCTTGCCCTTTTCTCTTAATGTCACTAAGATATTTGTAAACCGACGGAGAGTTTTCTGTCCTTTCCTTTGTTCTGGGGCGGCTGGGAGCGCCTGAGGAACAGTATACACATCCCACCTGGGGGCGGTTCGTGCGGCGTTAGCTCGCCTTATGCTCCCTATAATGTATGACTGTTATTTCTTTGCATTTCTTTATATGGGTAACATCTAAGTTTGTATCTTTAAGCAATCTAATCTGATTTCACCTCCTGCCCCCCAGGAAAAGTGAATCATTGAATTTACACAATTGGGATCAGACTGTTCTTTTATGCCTTGTTTCTTTATCTAAAAATAATTTTTAATGTTTATGTATTTTGAGAAGAGAGAGAAAATCCAAAGCAGGCCGTGTGCTACCAGCGCAGAGCCCAATGTGGGGCTCAATCTCATGAACCATGAGATCATGACCGGAGCCAAAATCAAGAGTCACTCTTAACTGATTGAACTGAGCCACCCAGGTGCCCCTTTATTTAAAAATTTTTATTACCTGGGCACTTGGGAGGCTCAGATGGTTAAGCATCTAACTTCAGCTCAAGTCATGATCTCCCGTTTCATGAGTTCGAGCCCCACGTCAGGCTCTGTGCTGACAGCTCAGTAGAGCCTGCTTTGTATTCTGTATCTCTCTCCCTCTCTGCCCCTCCTCCACTCTCACTCTGTCTCTGTCTCTCTCTCTCTCTCAAAAACAAACATTTAAAAAAATTTTTTTAAGGTTTATTATTGAAGTACAGTTGAAATAAAATGTCACATTAGCTTCAGGTACACAACATAGTGGTTCGACAATTCTGTACAGTACATAATGCTCTAACTTTTTTTACTGAAGTATAATTAACCTACAATTTTATATTAGTTTCAAGTATACAGCATATTGATTCAACCATTCTGTACATTAGTCAGTGCTCATCATGATAAGTGTCATCACCGTACGTCATGACAAGAATACTGACCGCATTCCCTACGCTGTACTTTTCATCTCCGTGACTTATTTCTTTTATAACAAAGTTTGTACCTCGGAATCCCCGGTATCTATCTTGCCCAGCCCCCCACTCCCCTGCCTTCACGGAACCATCCCTTTACTCTTCGTATTTAAGAGTCTGTTTGGTTTTTTTGTTGTTTTTGTTTCTTGGTCCATTTGTTTGGTTCTTTAGATTCCACACATCAGTAAAAGCATATGGTACTTGTCTCCCTCTGTCTGACAGATTTCACTTACATGACTTGCTTCTTTTCGTAAATGTTACGTGTAGAACAGTCCTCCCCACGGCTGCTTACGGAAGTAGCTCATTCATTTCCGTTGCGGCATCTTCTGTCCTATTATTTGATGAGACGCCCTCTTTCTACTGTTAGCGAGCATCTGGGTCCTTTCCAGGTCGGAGCGGCGCTCACGTGAATTTTATTACTTACATGTCCCGGGGCACAGGCGTGAGTTTCTCTTAGGTGAATGCCTAGGAATGCACAGGATACGTGGCATTTCAACGTTTCTTCACAAACGCAAACCTGTTTCCCAGTGGGTTGCCCCCTTCACGGTCCCACCAGCCGCCTGCCCAAGTCTCGCTCGCCCACG
>PJEM01011152.1:36945-56343 GCA_004023845.1 Helogale parvula
CCCCCCCCCCCCCCCTCCAGGATTCCGTCTATCACTCACCATCCTCTTACCTGGTTTTCTTTTTTTTTTAAGATTTTATTTACTTAAGTATTTATTTATTTATTTTAATGCTTATTTGTTTTTGAGAGAGTGCTAGCACAAAGGGGCAGAGAGAGAGAGAGACAGAGAATCCAAAGCAGGCTCCATGCTGACAGCAGAGTCCGAAGAGGGATTTGAACCACAAACCATGAGATCACGACCAGAGCCGAAGTCAGACGCTTTAACTAACTGGGCCACCCAGGAGCCCCTGGTTTCCTTTTTTTCTTTTAATATTTTTTATGTTTTTTAAATTTATTTTTTGAGAGACAGTGTGAACAGGAGAGGGTCAGAGAGAGAGGGAAATACAGAATCCAAAGTAGGCTCCAGGCTCTGAGCTAGCTGTCAGCACAGAACCTGACGCGGGGCTCGAACCCACAAACCGCGAGATCATGACCTGAGCCAAAGCCGGAGGCTTAACTCTTAACCTTTATTTATTTTTGATAGAGACAGAGCCTGAGCAGAGGAGGGGCAGAGAGAGAGGGAGAAACAGAACCCAAAGCAGGCTCCAGGCTCTGAGCTGTCAGCACAGAGCCCAACAAGATCATGACCCAAGCCGAAGTCGGACGATTAACAGACTGTGCTACCCAGATGCCCCTGGTTTTCTTTTTCTTAACTTCCAATATTATTCTATATTTATTTCTTTTGTGACAGTATATTTTATGTTTGGTTGAGTGATTTTTCTTTTCTTCACAGATACCAGCTGTGGTCTAAAGGCTTTGTACATATTCTTTTAATCCTTACAATAACCCCATGAGGAGCAGCCCTATATGGTAGATGTTATTATCAGCCCATTTGATAGATGGAAAAACTGAGGCCAGGAGAGATTAACTAACATGCTCAAGGTCACATAGCTGACAAGTGGCAGAGAGTCCACTGTTCGTTGTATGGTTCTCCACTAGAATGTGAGCTCCAGAAAGACCAAAGCTATGCGGGTTTTGCTTATCTTTGTACCTCTGGTGCTCAGATAAATGCCTGTCAAACAGGAAGTCCTTAATATGTATTTGTTGAATAGCCTTGGAAAAGCCCTCTCTAAGTTCTTTTTAAAAGCTGGATGTGGTATCTGGGATTGATCTTCCACATTGTAGTGGATGTCGATTTGGGCTCAGGTCGTGATCTCATGGTTTGTGGATTCGAGCCCCATGTTGGGCTCTGTGCTGACAGCTCAGAGTCTGGAATCTGCTTCAGATTCTGTCTCCCTCTCTCTCTCTGCCCCTCCCCCACTCACACTCTGTCTCTGTCTCTCTCTCAAAAATAAATAAACATTAAAAATTTTTTTTAAAAGAATGTAGTGGAGAGACTATTAAATCTAGTTATTTCTCATTCCCTGTAAATCATGTTGCCTTAGAGTGCTTCCTCCATGAAGGCTCAGCCAGACTACTTAGCCTCAGCGCTATTGACATTTTAGGCTGGATAATTCTTTGCAAAGGAGACCATTGATGTGTGTGTATTATAGGGTGTTTATAGCAGCATCCCTGACCTCTACCACCAGATACCAGCCTCCTCTCCCCACTGTGACACTTCAAATGTCTCCAGACAGTGCCACATGTCCTCTAGGAATTGTCATAGATCAAGTCCCTAGAAATAAAGCCTGAGGGATGATTCTAGTGCTAGTGAGCTGCAGAGGGCTCACTCTCAGGATGAACCTGGAGGAGAGTGTTGGAAGGGGACAGGGTGAGGGAAGAGGGTCTGCAAAGACGTGGGTTCAGGAAGAAGTGGGCCCTTCGTGATCCCACAAAGAGCTCCGAAGTACAATTTTACCATAGAGGTAGAGGCGTTTCCACCCAGAGGCAAGAGCGCTGAGCTGTTAATTCCCACATCGGCCAGTCACGGGCGGTGAAGAGAATGTGGAACTTCCCAGGCATCTCCTGGTAACGTGGAAACTTAGCCCGTGGCAGAGTGGGAACTGAGCAGGGTGCCAAGAATGTCCATTACACTGGAACCATCCAACTTATGTGTGATGCTAAAGTAAGGTGTATATGATAGATTTCTGGTTGTACTAGTCTGTTTATTTGTTTTTAATAGACTTTATTTATTTAGACCACTGTTTGTTTGTTTGTTTGTTTGTTTTAGAGAGGGAGAGTGTGTGCCAGATATAGGGGCAGAGGGAGAGAGAGAATCTTAAGCAGGCTCCATCCTCAGCATGGAGCCCAACAAGGGGCTTGATCCCACAACCCTGGGATCAAGACCTGAGCTGAAATCAAGAGTTGGATGCTCAACCGACTGAGCCGCCCAGGCGCTCATCTTAGAGCAGTTTTAGATTCACAGCAAAATTGAGCAGAAAGTACAGGGAATTTTCAGATATGTCCCTATCACCCACATGCACAGAGCCTCCCCAACTATCAACAGCTTGGTCCATTTATTACAATCAAGAACCTACGCTGACACAGCATTGTCACCCAACGCCCACGGTTTATGTTAGGGTTCACTTCTGGGCTTGTGCGTTCTATGGATTAAAAAGGTGTGACATGTAGCCACCACTCTACTGTCAAACAGATTAGTCTCACGGCCCCTGAAAATCCCTTGTACTCTGCCTGTTCATCCCTTTCTCCCAAACCCTGGCAACCGCTGATCTTTTTACTGTCTCTGTGGTTTTGCCTTTTCCAGAATGTCATAAAATTGGAATCCTACAGTATTTAGCCCTCTCAGATTGGCTTTTTTTTTTTTTAAGTAATCTCTACACCCAACATGGGGCTCAAACTCACGCCCTCTAGGTCTAGAATCTCGTTCTTTACCGACAGAGCCAGCCGGGCACCCAGACTGTCTTCTTTCACTCAGTAATTTGCATTTAAGGTCTTTTCATTTTGGTTGTTTCCAAGTGTTGGCAATTATGAAGAAAGCTGCTGTGAACATCAGTCTGAGGATTTTGTGTGGCTGTGAGTTCTCAGCTCACATGGGGAAAGACCAAGGAGGGCAATTGTGGCCGCACATGGGCACAGTATGTTCTGTTTTGTACGAAACCTCCCGTGTCTTCCAAAGTGGCTGTGCTGCTCCATCCTGCCTCCTCCCCAACGATGAGTGAGTTCTTTTTCTACATCCTCACAAGCCCCATCAAATGTGACTTGGGCCTTTCTAACAGGTGTGTACCAATCTCATTGTTGTTTTCATGTACATTCCTCTAATGACACATGATGGGGAACATCTTTTTATATGTGTATGTACCAACCCTACATCCCCTCTAGCGAGGTGTCTGTTCAGGTCTTTGGACCATTTTTTTTTTTTAATTGTGCTCTTCGTTTTCTCCTTGTTGCGTTTTAAGAGTTCTTTGTGTATTCTGGGTAAGTCCTTCATCAAATATGTCTTCTGCAAATATTTGCTCTCAGGCTGTGGCTTGTCCTCTCATGCTCTTGATTTATTTATAGCTTTAAAACGTGTTTTCCTTAACATGGATGAACCTTGAAAACACTATAAGTGAAAGGAGCCAATTACATAAGGCTATAATGGGGGCACCTGGGTGGCTCAGTCAGTTGAGCATCCAACTTCAGCTCAGGTCACAATCTCACAGTCTGCTGTAGGTGGGTTCGAGCCCCACGTCGGGCTCTGTGCTGACAGCTCAGAGCCTGGATCCTGCTTCAGAATCTGTGTCTCCCTCTCTCTGCCCCTCCCACGCTCGTGCTCCATCTCTCTCTCTCTGTCTCTCTTTCTCTCAAAATAATAAACATTTTTTAAAAAGACCATATTGCCTCATCCCATTTATATGAAATGTCCGCTAGGCAAATCCAGTCACAAATCGTGGTTTCCAGGGTCTGGGAGAAAATGGGGAGTGACTGCTAACAGGTACAGTTGTCTTATAGGGGGACGAAAATGTTCTAAAAATAGATATTGGTGACGGATGCAACAACTGAGAATGTACTAAATGCTGTTTTACACTTTAAATGAGTGATTTTTGTGGTATGTGAATTACATCACAATAAAATTGTTATTTCTTAAAGTTTGCACTCTAGAGCTAAGAGGTATAAAAATTTTAGCTGAATATTTTGAGGGCATCTGGCAGGCTCAGTTGGTGGAGCGTGCGACTCAGTCTTAGGATTGGGTGTGGAGATTACTTAAAATTAAAAATCTTAGGGGAAAAAATTTAGCTGGATATTTTCTCTAGACATTTGTAACTATTTTAAAAAATTGTTTTATGTTTATTTATTTTTGAGAGACAGAGCACAAAAAGGGGAGGGGCAGAGAGAGAGGGAGACACAGAATCCAAACCGGGCTCCAGGCTCCGAGCTGTCAGCACGGAGCCCAATGTAGGGTTTGAATCCATGAACTGTGAGGTCATGACCTGAGCCACACAGACACCCTCAATTTATTTTTTTAACTTTTTTAATTTATTTGGAGAGAGAGACAGTGCAAGTGGAGGAGGGGAGGGGCAAAGAGAGAGAGAATCCCAAGCAACACAGAGCCTCACTTGGGGCCTAAAATCACCAAACCATCATGACCTGAGCCAAAACCAAGAGTTGGACACTTAACTGAGTGAATGACTTATGTCCCCCTCTAGACATTTTTAATAAAAAGTTGTTTCAGCAACGCTCAACGTCATTCATCATCAGGGAAATACAAATCAAAACCATACGGGGATACCACCTGACACCGGTCAGAGTGGCTAAAATGAACAAATCAAGAGACTATAGATGTTGGCGAGGGTGTGGAGAGACGGGCACCCTCCTACACTGTTGGTGGCAATGTAAACTGGTGCAGCCGCTCTGGAAAACAGTGTGGAGGTTCCTCAAAAAATTAACAATAGAACTCCCCTATGACTCAGCAATAGCACTGCTAGGAATTTACCCAAGGGATACAGGAGTGCTGGTGCATAGGGGCACGTGTACCCCAATATTCATAGCAGCACTGTCAACAATAGCCAAATCATGGAGAGAGCCATAATGTCCATCAACTGACAAATGGATCAAGATGTGGCTTATCTATACAATGGAGTCCTACATGGCCATGAGAAAGAATGAAATCTGGCCATTTGTAGCAATGTGGATGGACCTCGAGGGTGTTATGCTAAGTGGAATAAGTCAGGCAGAGAAAGACAGATACCATATGTTGTCACTCATACGTGAATCAGGAGAAACTTAACAGAGGACCATGGGGGAGGGGGAGGGGAAAATAGTTACAGGGAGGGAGGGAAGGAAACCATAAGAGACTCTTAAATACTGAGAACAAACTGAGGGTTGATGGGGAGTGGGGGAGAGGGGAAATGGGTGATGGGCATGGAGGAGGGCACTTGTTGGGATAAGCACTGGGTGTTATATGGAATCCGACTTGACAATAAACCATATTTTTTAAAAAGTTGAGTTTCGGATCGGAAAATGACTTCCATGTTTACATAACTTCACCCCTCAAAACTGCCTTCAATCCTTTCTGAAACGAGACTGGGAGTAAATAAAAAAGATAAAGACAGAAATACCTGATTCATCTTTGCATTCTCCAAGCGTCTTGACCCTTGGGTGTTTAGACATTTTCATAGGTGCCTTTGTAGTATATTTTTAGAAGCAGGAGTGAAACCGAGAATGTCACGTTGGGGTCCATCCCCAGGGGTTACAAGTCACGTGTCCCACTCTGTTGAGTCTTGGGGAAGTACTCTTAGTCACCCACACAAACAGTCAACATCTTCTCCTTTGAGCCAGTAAACACTTCTTAGTGAATTGGCAGAAGCACTTCAGAACCTTTGACTGTCATGTGAGGATGCGGACTGGTCTGGGTCAGGTGACTTACCCAGATTAATTCGGCTCGGTGGAACTAAGCATTTCCTTTGAGCTGTGTCCCTGGCAAAGCCTCTCAACCTGTTGATCTGCCCAGATCAACCCTAACCCTAACCCTTAATATGTACTCATAGGCGGATTGACAACAAGGTCTTAAATTCCCAGAATCAAAAGGCACCTTGGAGGACGCAACGAGAGTAGAAACAAACATGCGACCTGGAAGCTGTCTGGGCAACCTTGCACGAGGGGCTCCACCATGGCCCGTATACCCTTTCTCATCTTGAAAATGAGAGTGTTGAATTCAGTGATCCCTCAGACCTCTTTCCACTTGAACAGGTCCGACCTGGCCTTGACTTTCTCAGATCAGTACAGTTTTTACAAACATTCAAAAATGGACATGTTTTCTTTTTACTTTACAAAGAAGGGCAATGAAAACACAACTAATATTACTGCCAATTTTCTATCACATCATTTTCAGAAAGGAAAAATACATTTTAAAAAGTAGGAAGGACAATCTCAGAATGAAAGTCCCTGTTAAGGAAAGGGTGGACAATGTAATCACTGTGTACTGGTTTTGTCTTCCTCGTTCTTAAAAAAGCTTTGTCAAGATACAATCAGGGTGCCTGGATGGCTCAGTCGGTTGAGTGTCTGACTTCGGCTCGGGTCATGATCTTCCAGTTCTTGGGTTCAAGCCCCATGTCAGACTCTGCACTAACAGCTCAGAGCCTGGAACTTGCTTTGGATTCTGTGTCTTCTTCTTCTCTCTCTCTCTCTCTCTCTATCTGCTCCTCCCCTGTGTGTGCTCTCTCTCTCACTCTCAAAAATAAACATTAAAAAAAGATATAATCTACATATCATACAATTCATTCAAGTGCACAATTCAATAACTTATTTTAAATGCATAGAGTTGTGCAACCATCCCCCTGATCTAATTTTAGAACATTTCCATCACCCCCAAAAGACACCTTATGCCCATTTGCAGTCGCTCCCCATTTCCCACCCCCCAGGTCTGGGCAACTATGATTCCACTTTCTGCCTTTATAGATTTGCCTTTCCTGGACATTTAATATAATGGACTAATATGTTATATTGCCTCCTCTGTCTGGCTTCTTTCACTCAGCATAATATTGTCAAGGTCTATCTATGTTGGAGCACATATGAGTACTTGATTTGTTTTCCTGGCTGAATAATATTTTACTGTAAGGATACACCACACATGAGCATTTGGGTCATTTCCATTTGTTGGCTACTACAAATCATGCTGCTAGGAACATATTTGTCAACGAGTTTTTGTGTGGAATGTTCGTATACAAGGTTTTTTTTCTTATTGTTTTTAACTCTCTTGGGTACATACCTACAAGCAGAATTGCTGGATGTAGCAGGCATAATAATGGCCGCCTAATGATGTCTACATCCTAAGCCCCTGAATGTGTCCATATGTGTCCTTATGTGGTAAGAAACTTTGCAGGCGGGATGAAGGATCTTGAGATGAGGGGCACCTGGGTGGCGTTGTCAGTTAAGCATCCAACTTTGGCTCAGATCATGATCTCACAGTTCATGGGTTTGAGACTCATAGTGCAGAGTCTGCTTAGGAGTCTCCCTCTCTCTCCCTCTCTCTCTGACCCTTCCTATAAATAAATAAATAAATAAATAAATAAATAAATAAATAATAAACTTTTTTAAAAAAGGATCTCGAGATGAGAAAATTACTTTGGATCATCAAAGTGGGCCAATGTGATCTCAAGGATCATTATAAAGGGAAGGGGAGACAAAAGAAAGGGTCAGGCGGTGCAGCATGAGAGAGACTCTGGGGACTGCTGACCGTGGAGACGGGGAGAGGCCATGGGTCAAGGAATGCAGGCAGCCTCTGGAAAAGGCAAGCAATTCCCCCACCGGGCCTCTAGAAGGAACGTAGCTCTGCCAACACCTTGATTTTAAACCAGTGAGACCCATTTTGGACTTCTGACCTCCAGAACTATCAGAGAATACGTTTTTGTTATTTTAAGCTGTCGAGATAGTGGTACTTTGTTACAGCAGCCGCAGGAAACAAATACACTGGGCTATAAGGTAATCCCAGCGCCACTTTCCCATCACTAACAGACCCATTTAGGGAAGCATCAGTGGATGGAATTAAGAGCATAATTTGCCAGGTGTGTGGGACCAAATCCAGCTCTACCACTTATCCTATGTCACTCTGAGTAGGTTTTTTAGAAGTTGTGCATTCCTGCGGCACCTGGATGAGCGTCCAGCTCTTGATTTTAGCTTGGGTCATGATCTCATAGTTCATGGGATCAAGCCCCACATCAGGCTCTGGGCTAACAGTGCGGACCCTGCTTGGGATTCTCTCTCTCCCTTTCTCTTTCAAAATAAATAAACATTTAAAAATAAGTAAAAGTTGTGCATTCCTCAGCTTCCCTGTCAATAAATTGGGTAAATAAAAACACGTTTCTTGCATTCTGTTATGAGTATTACATGTTGAATCGGGCTTAGTAAACCCCTGCTGTATGAGAAACCCTACACAGAATCACTCACCCTTACCGTTATTCACATGGTCTTCCCCAAACAAAGAAACAGTAATAGTTTGTCCCAGAAGTGAAACCAAAAGTCAACCTAAACTTTTCAAAAGATGTTTTCTTCCTCCCAGCAATCCTATTAAAATTTTCAAGTTCTTAAAACCAAGTCTCCCCGAGAACCCAAGCTAAAGGTTTCAACGAGTCTCCTCCTTAGAGAATTATCTTTGAGAAGAACGCTTTACCCAGGCTCCTCGCTGTGGAAGACGTCAGAACCCAAAATGCCCTCCGCAATTCTGGTCTCCAGGACATCTTGCTCGGAAATCACTGCTCAGTCTGTGGACACGGTCTGGTATGTGCTTTCATCCGGTCCCTCAAAACATTGTAAGCACCTCACATGTGTTGGCTGAATACCAAATAAACGAAAGGGAGGTGAGCAGAAGAGCCCTCTAGTTCAAACTTCTAGTGCTCTTTCCAGAACAGATGAAGCCCCTTTTATGACTTATGGATATAAAAATCCGGGAACTGGAATAACATTGGGGTGATATGGCACAGGACCCTGGTTTTGCAAATAAAAAGACTGAGAGACTGAAGGAAACATGCCACCTAAGAGGATCTAGCAAAGCCTGGAACACAGCTCTTCCCGTTTCTAGCCCAGATGCCTCTCAAGATGTTGCTACCAGGGGCGTCTGAGTGGCTCAGTCGGTTAAGTGTCCGACTTCGGCTCAGGCCATGATCTCAAGGTTTGTGGGTTCGAGCCCCGTATCAGGCTCTGTACTGACAGGTAGCTCAGAGCCTGGAGCCTGTCTTCAGATTATGCGTGTGTCTCTCTCTCTGATCCTCCCCTGCTCATGCTCTCTCTCTCTCTTTAAAATAAATAAAAACAGTAAAAAAAAAAAAAAAAAAAAAAAAGAGTTGCTACCAATGAAAGGGTCTAAGACTTTGGACTAAATGGGGTGATTTGAGGTCATGCCCTCAGAATCACTTGTTGAATTAAGTTCCTGGTATCACCTTTTTCATTTTCTTATACTTCCTCTCCCAAATAAAGCTTTTTTTTTTTTTTAATTTTAGGTTCAGTAAATCAAAGAAATTTTGTCAGTGCTATCTATTCTCACATCTTCTATCTTCAGCCCCCAATGAGCGTGAAAAGACATTGGCAAAGGCCACTATTTTCTTTGGCTGGTATCCTAGCACCCATGACTTCCCCAAACCCGTCCAGAATTGCACAAATAGTAAGACTGGCTTGTGCCATTCAGCAAAATACAGAGACAATAATTAACATGAATTCTAAAATAAAAAAGTTAATAGGAAGCCAGCGTCCCTTTTTTTCCTTCTTTCTCTGCAACAAGGCACTTGGTTAAGTGTGAGACTGCTGACTGAAGAAATAAAAAAATCAAAACAGGAAGTGATAAATGGCTAACGAAGCACTATATTCAAAAAGAAGACTCCTAGATAACCTTCATGCTTTCAGAAATGAGTAGACAGAAGTTGACTCCATGAAAAGTTATGCAGAGTATATGTATATTCAATATTCATTCTCTTAGGAATACTTTATGTGAAGAAACTCCCAGGGCCTCTTATTTTCCTTTTATCATTCAGGGAAGGAGTAACTTTATCACCTGCATAGATAGGTTCATCTATAAGATAATGTCAAGATACAGACCTATTTCACCAACACAAAAGAACCCTTTTAAAAACATAATTTTAACACTATTATTACCCTAAGTAAATAATTCCCTAATATTACCAAAATCCAGTCATTAGCCAAACTTCCCTAGCTTGCTTACTTGCTTGCTTTCTCCTTCTTTCTTTCTTTTCCTTTTTTGCTTTTGTTTGTTTGAATCGATATCCAAGTAAGAGCCCTACATACATACATAGGAATTTATAGGTCTCTCTCTGTGTCTCTCATTTCTGTAATAGTTTTGTTTTTTATTTTTAAATGTGTTTGTTGAGGGGAGCACCTGAGTGGCTCAGTTGGTTGAGCATCTGACTTCAGCTCAGAGCCTGGAGGCTGCTTTGGCTTCTGTCTCTGTCTCTCTCTGCCCTTCCCCCCTTCCCCCCTCCCCCATCAAAAATAAACATTAAAAAAGTTTTCTAATGTGAGGAAATCAATTTGTCCTACAGAGTGTCTCTCATTTTGGGTTGTGCTAATTATATCTGCATGGTGTCAACATGTTCCTCCCTGAAGGCTTAATAAGATTTAGATTCTAATTTTTGATAAGAATGTTTCTTCAGGAAGCACTCCATGCCTGGTTATCTCTCTCTCATTTTTAAGTAACAGCTTTATTGATGTACAAATCACGTGCCATAAAATTTAGTCTTTTATAAAGCACACAATTCTGTGGTTTTTACCATGTTCACAAAGTTTTACAATACCATTATTTAATTCCAAAATTAGATAACATCCCATCATCCGAGAAAGAAACCCCAGGCCATTGGTGGTCACTCCCCATTCTCCTCCACCTCCCCCCTTGCAAACCCAAATCTATTTCCTGTTACTGTGTTTTCCCATTCTGTACATTTCATTTACAGTTGACCCTTGAACAAACAATGCAGAACTTAGGGGCACTGACCCCCGTCAATGCAGTTGAAACTCCATGTGTAAGCTTTAACTCCCCAAAAACTTAGCTAGTAATAGTCTCCTGTAGTTGACTAGAAGCCTTACTAATAACATAAAGAGTCACACATATTTTACATGTTACATGTATACTGTATTCTTATAATAAAGTAAGCTAGAGGGAAATGTTATTAAGAAGATCATAAGAGAAAATAAATTTATAGTATTGTACTATATTTATTTTTAAAAAATCTGTGTTGAAGTGGATCTGCACATTCAAACCTGTATTGATCAAAGGTCAGCTGTAATGGAATTAAGCAGTATGTGGTTTCTTTTTTTATGTTTACTTATTTTTGATAAAGACAGTGTGAGCAGGGGAGGGGCAGAGAGAGACAGAGGAAGAGACACAGAACCCAAAGCAGGCTCCAGGCTCCGAGCTGTCAGCACAGAGCCCGACACGGGGCTCCAACCATGAACCTTAGCCAAAGTCAGACACTCCACCAACTGAGCCACCAGGTGTCCCAGGCAGTATGTGTTCATTTGTGTTTAGGTTTTGTTAAGCACTTAGCGGAATATTTTCAAGTTCATCTGCATTGTAGCGTGTGTCAATACTTGTTATGGCTGAATAATATTCCATTGTATGGATATGCCACATTTTTAATCCTTTCAACAGCTGATGAATATTTGAGTTTCCATTTGTCTATTAGGAACAGTGCTGCTGTAAACAGTCGTGCACAGTTTTGTGTGGACATGTGTTCATGACTCCGGGGTACACTAAGGAGTAGACTTTCTGGATCATTGCTAAACCCTGTTTAAGTTTTTTTGCAGCCCTTTCTGTACTTAGGGTGTTTATCTATGAGAATGTGCAGTCAAATTAATTTTAAAGTCACATGAAATAGTTTCTGTTTGTGAGCTAATGCCACAGCTCAATACACGGATTTTGTTTCATTTTGACTTTTGATTTGAGGGATTTCTATTTTTAGGTTAATTTTGTTTTCTATTTATGTGAAGTATTCATATGGGCTCCCCATGTTCCTTCTTTGCTCCATTACAAAATAATCCCACTGACACGGGATTGGGCAGGCTTGGGCGAGGAAGACAGCCAAGTCAGGAGGTGCCCCAGCAACAGTCAGGACTCAAACAAGTAAGGGCCCAGCAGGTCAGCGGCCTGGTGTTTGGGGCCTCAGAAAGGAAGGTGGCTGAGTTGGCCAGTGACAGAGCAGAACTGGGAGATCATGTACATGAAGCGGGATTGAGCAAATACATAAATATGTTGAGGTCATGGATGATGGGAGGCAGATTTCTCATCCTCAGGAAAGTGAGTTACCAGTCTTAAAAGGGAGGAATCTAGAATGAACCTTGTGGTGTTGGATTGGAATTGAGGGCAATGCTCAACTCATGGTTTGCAAAATAAAAGAGACATAGAAATAGACAGCAAGTAACAATTGAACAAACTCAGCACTCAGATCTTGGTTCCTAAGTGCCCTCTTTTTGTTCCAAGGAAAATGAACAAGGGACTCTTAGAGAAGTTACTGTGTAGAAGGGAGGTACCCGAGGTGTATGATGAGCCCGACACATGCTGTGGTGTCAGAAAACAAGGACATGCTCTCGTAGAAGTGACCTGTCAAAGGGACAAAGAAGCCAGATTCTAGGGCAATTGGAAAAAATCAATTAGTTAGTGACAGGAGCAGATTGCATTCCATTGACTGAAACAGGAATCCAGTAAGAAGAGAGAAAAGCACTTCCTGTGGTGGAATGGGACCCAGTGCATGAGGAAGGGGCGAGAGGATCCTAAAATCATCGTCTGGCAGGAATTACTTCAGTCGAGAAACATGGAGGGATGATAAAGCCAGCGGGTAAGGAAGCGCTGGGTGAGAAACAGGCATGGCGGCCTTCTCACTGCGTTCTCACCTGGCAGCCAGGGAAGGCCCTCTCTGGTATCTTCTCAAAGCCCATTAGTCCATTTAACAGCCCTTACTCGTGACTTCGTTTGACCTCCACTGCCTTCTTATAGGCTCTGTCTCCAAATACAGTCACATTGGGGTCAGGGCTTCAACATACGAATTCAGGGGGACATACAATTCCATGCTGTTGGGGAGGCATGTGATTCCTGTTCCCTACCAGGTCCATCTAGCTGAGCTAAGATTCAACTTGACATGAGAAATTTATAGGAGAAAATCAAATTTAATACCATATGTACGGGGAATCCACAGAGGCATGGGAATCCCAAAGACAGTCAGGCAAAATGAGGTGTGCGAGTCCATCCTAAGTAAGAAGAGGACGGGGTTCTGGGACTTCAAGGGAAGGAATGTGCTTTATGAGGCAATAAAACCACAAACATTAGGTAATTAGAGGTGGGCCCTGTCATAAGCATAGCACACTCAGATAAAATTTATCTCTGGTAATTATCTTTATTCTTGGAAAGGCCTTCAGTTGAAATTCTTCTATTAGCTAAGGGAGGGGAAAGTTTCTCCTGAGTCCACAGGATGCCAGCATTTCAGAGCTGGAAGGGACTTGAAGATTACTTGAGGCCAAGTGCAAACACATTTAAACTCCCTCGGGGCTCCTCTGAGCGATCTCAGTAGATTCTTGGCGGGGTCAGGAGATGGCTGGGTGGGCCTCTCTAAACCCTCTTCCCCATGCCTACCCTCTACATCCACACTCCTTGATCAGGACTCCACTTCGATGTATTTTATATATGGCTCGTAGACATAGGAGTCCCTCTAAAGAAAGGAAATTCTATGCAGAACGATCACTCCCAGACACCTTAAAAACCACTAAATGACCCATTTTACAGATAAGAAAACTGAGGCCCTGAGAGATAGAGCTGTCCATGATGCCAAAGTAAAGCACAAAATGCTGTTTGTTGATGCCCAGGCATGTGCTGTTTCCAGGACCTCTTTCCCACCCAGCCCTGCTGCCAACAGTCACAAGGGGGTTGGGGGCCTCTCAGCAGGGACAAAGACAGGTTAAGGAGGGGCACGGATAGGGGCCTAGGAGGTTTCATCAGGGGCTCAGAGCAGCTTAGCATTCCAGATGACATGGAAATCAGAACTGGCCCGTCACATCTGGAGGAACTACCAATAAAAGGTACGGGACTATGAAGTTCCCATGCATCGTTCGGGGTCAGTTCATAGAAAGATTACATTCTGTGCTCCATGAACAAAAGAACACCACAATCCTCCTTTTCCCTGTCAATCCAGATCGAACATACAGATCTTCAAACATGCATATGTGTATTCTAAGTACTCAGTGCCTCCTGCTGCTGGAAGATGAAAATGCACATATTTCATCTTTCAGATCCGCTCAACAGGGTCACAGCCACAGAACCCAGGAGCTGAAGAACAGAGGCACCTTCAAGTGAGGGTCACAAAGTTCCTAGGTGATGTCCACACAGGCTGGCCAGGGGATGGACATGAAGAGTAGCAGATGATTCTAGTAGGCAGGACCACAAAGACTTGGGGAGTGCACTCAGCCTCCTCCGGTACTCGAAGTTAAAAAAAAATTATGTTATCTATTTACAAAAAATAATGGTTTCTCATGGCAAAGAGGGCAAAGGGTGCATACAAAAGAGAATTCATCAAAGAATAAACCAGCTTTCACCCCTGATGCCCAGGCAAGTTTCCTGCCAGTAGGCAAAGAAAGTGACCTTCAAGAGATAGATTCTACACATAAAAGATATTTTATACAAATGACAGCACATATGAAGACCACATTTTTTCTTTTTGGATTTTTTTTTTAGCTTAATATATATTGTTCAGATCTCAGAGTTCCTTAAGAGCTTCTGCGTGTGTGTGTGGTTTTTCAAAACAGGCGTGTAACATTCCGTCAGATGAATGTACCAAGATTTTTAAATCAATGGACATTTAACTCATTTCCAGTATTTGCTATTATATAAGCAACATTGTAATTAATAACTCTATGTCATTGTGCATATGTGTGAGCATATCTGTGGTATAATTTCCTAGAAGTGGAATTACCTTCTTAAAGAGTATGTGTGTTTTTTAAATTGTTCCAATTGAGATATACATGCAAGAAAAATTAGCAAATGTACAGTGTTTAATGAACACTATTTACATGTGTATCCATACCTATTCTCTTTTTTTAATGTTTATTCACTTTTGAGACAGAGAGAGAGAGAAACAGAGAAACAGACCGAGTGAGAAAGTGGGGGAGAAGCAGAGGAGAAGGAGACCCAGAATCTGAAGCAGGATCTAGGCACGGGGCTCAAACCCATGAACTGTGAGACCATAACCTGAGCCAAAGTCAGATACATAACTGACCGAGCCACCTAGATGACCCAAAAAAACATGTGTTTATTTTTTTTAATGTTTTATTTTATTTTTGAGAGAAAGACAGCATGAGCAAGGGAGGGGCAGGGAGAGAGGGAGACACAGAATCTGAAGACAGGCTCCAGGCTCTGAGCTGGCAGCACAGAGCCCGTCACAAGGCTCGAATTCAAGAACCATGAGATCATGACCTGACCTGAAGTTGGATGCTCAATCAACTGAGCCTCCCGATGCCCCAATCCACACCAAACTCCAGACGCAGAACATTATCAGCACCCTAGAAACCTCCATCTTTACCACTCCTAGTCAATATCTGGCCCCCTCTCCCAAGGTAACTATGATTATAACTTCTGTAATCATAGGTTAGCTTTGCCTCTCCTTGGTCTTCATATAAATGGAATTATAAATATGTAGTCTTTGGACTGACTTCTTTTAACTTGACACCATGTCTTTAACACAACACTGATTCATCAGTGTTGTTGCATGTAGTTACAGTTTCTCGGTTTTCATTGTACGTGTTTTACACCAGATTATTGACTCGACCTGTTACCGAACCAATATGCGTTCACTCCTGGCTGAGTAACAGATACAAAACCTTAGTAGCAGCAAATAAGGGGGTCCTAGGGAATAGCTTCCAAAGCCGTGACTCCCCAACAGAGAGTGAATGGACACCTTTTTGTCTAGGGTGAGGATGAATATTTAGCTCGGGAAGTCTTGTCACTGTATCTACGTAGAGGTGGGCATAAGGTGTCTTAGGGAAACATGCCAGCATACACATTGCATGATATGCAAATGAGGCTGAGGCTCCTCCTGGGGGCGGGGAGATCTTAGTATTTCAGTAAGGTAAAAGTAATTGCCTATCATGCCAGGGGTCACTCCATGGTCCATCTCCATAGGCATCAGTTGGGGTTTAGCTCAAAAGGTCTGGGCGGTCTTGGCCAGCAGGAAATCTTCTTATTGTGTGGTCATTATCCCCTGAGAGGTGTTTTCACCTTTCATTTGCCTGAGTTTAGACGCAAGCCAGAAAGAAGAGCTTAAGGAAAAATGTAAGACAAAGGTGAGTACAAGCAGGTGGGCAGTAAAAGTCAAGTCTTGGGGTTTAGCTGGTGACAGACCTATATTTAGTTTTAATAAACAGAGCCCAAGTTTTCCAAAGTGGTTCTACCACTTACATTCCTGTCAGAAATGCCTGTGTGTTCCAGCAACTCCATGAATTCATCAGTACTTGATACTGTCCATCTTTTTACACTTTAACCATTCTGTCGGCTGTATAACGATATTTCATTGTGATTTCTCTGAGGGCTAATAGCTTTTTCAAGTGCTTTTGGCCCATTATATATTTTCTCTTGTGAAGTGCTTATTTAAGTTATTAGTCC
The DNA here is from genome assembly GCA_004023845.1 of Helogale parvula. Lineage (NCBI taxonomy): Eukaryota > Metazoa > Chordata > Mammalia > Carnivora > Herpestidae > Helogale > Helogale parvula. The sequence goes on from PJEM01011152.1 coordinate 53,449, forward strand.
ATTTTTGTTAGGTTGATTGTCCCTTTTTATTGATTTGTAAAAGAGCTTTACATATTGTGGATACAAATCCTTTTCAAATATATGGATTGTAAATATCTTCTTCCAATCTTTGGCTATCTTTTTGCTCTCTTAATTTTTTATGAAAAAATATTTTTAATTTTACAAAGCTCAAGTTATCAATATTTTCTTTCATGGTATTTTGTGTGTCTTATAAAAGGTTTTTTTGTCTGCCTCAAGGTTGTAAAAATGTTCTATTTTCTTATAGAAGCTTTATTATTTTACATTTCACATTTTGATATGTAATCCTTTTGGAACTGATTTTGTTTTTATTTTTTAATATTTTTTATTTTTCGTAATGTTTATTTTTGAGAGCGAGACAGAGTGCGAGTGGGAGACGGGTATAGAGAGAGGGAAACACAGAATCCAAACTGGGATCTGATGCAGGGCTCAAACCCACAAACTGAAAGATTATGACCTGAGCTGAAGTCAGACGCTTAACTGAGCCATCCAGGTGCCCCTTTTGGAACTGATTTTAATATTTAAAAAATTTTTTTAATTTATTTTTGAGAGAGAGGGAGACAGCCTGAGCAGGGGAGGGTCAGAGAGAGAGGGAGACACAGAATCTGAGGGCGGTCTCCAGGCTCTGAGCTAGCTGTCAGCACAGTTCCCAACGTGAGACTTGAACCCACGAACCGAGATCATGACCTGAGCTGAAGACGGACACTTAACCGACTGAGCCACCCAGGTGCCCTGGAACTGATTTTAATCGTAGGAGTGTCTAAGTCCATTTGGGCTGCTATAACAAAGAAACCAAGATTGGGTGGTTTATAAAAAACAGAAATTTATTCTTGTCGGTTCTGAAGGCTGGGAAGTCTAAGATCCAGGCACTAGTAGATTCAGCGTCTGGTGAGAATCTGCTCTTGGTTCATAGATGGCTGTCTTCTCACTATAGCCTCACATGGTGGAAGGAGCAAGGGGACTGTTTTATAGGGTCAACAGTCCCATTCGTGGGGGCTCTGCTCTCATGACCTAATACCTCCAAAGACCCCACTTCCAAATACCATCACATTAGGGATTAGAATTTCAATATATGAATTTGGGGGGTACACAAACATGCAGTCTATAGAAAGGGGATAAGAAGGGCGTGTGGGTGGCTCAGTCGGTTAAGTGTCTGGCTTCAGCTCAGGTCATGATCTTCACAGCTTGTGAGTTCGAGCCCTGTGTCCAGCTCTTATGCTGACAGCTCAGAGCCTAGATTCTGCTTCAGATTCTGTGTCTCCGTCTCTCTCTGCCCCTCCCCGACTCACCCTCTACCTCTCTCTCCTTCAAAAATAAACATTAAAAAAAAAACAGAAAGGGAGTAAGATCCATTATTTTATTTTTATTTTTTGTAAGAGAGCTTACATGCATGCATATGTCCCTGCAAACATGAGCAGGGGAGAGGCAGAAGGAGAGAGAGAGAATCTTAAGCAGGTTCCGTGCTCAGCAAAGAGCTTAACAGGTGGCTCCATCCCACGACCCTGGGATCATGACCTGAACCGAAATCAAGAGTCGATGCTCAATCAACTGAGCCACCCAGGTGCCCCAAGATTCATATTTTTCCCCCCAGGAAGATATCAAACTCAACAAGGGATTCATGCATTTAAAATTTTAATATACATTTCTACATTGCCTCCCCCCATAGAGGTTGTATCAATTTACATTTCTATTAATAATATGTAAGAATATCTATTTCTCCACACTCTCGTTAATGCAACATGAGTGTACGTTTGTGGATTTTTAAATCAAACATTTGGCTGTGGCCCAGACAAAACAAACAAAACAAAAGCCATCAGTTGAGGTTGCAAACTTATGACCACCAATTCTGGTTCAATTAGTCATCTCAAAAATGAAGCCTGGGATGTGGGGCAGGCAGTCTGCTTAGGCTCTCACAGCTAGGAGGTAAAACTACGATCAGAGCAAAGGCTTTCTGACTTTCAGCCTAAATATATTCTAGTTCGTTAGAGTCCGATACAATTGTTTTCTGATAAAATTGAGAGTCAGAGAGATTAAGGCACTTGAAAATAGTTGACAGTCACATTATTATTGTACAATATTGTTCATTCGTTACTCAATATGTCAGAGCATCTGTCCGTGCTCTGTACTTTCTGAGGCTCTGACGATCCAGCCACAGCTGAGACAGACACTCCCGCCCTCCCTCATGGAACCATACTTGCATTAATGCCAGGAAGGAGAAGAATTGGGGGGCAGAAACAGCTGTGTGATGCTAGTCAGGTGGGAGACACAGAAGGGGAGCCACTCCCCACAAGGAGCTTATAGTTTTACTTCCGGGAGAGAAAACACTCTGAGACGTTAGTGTATCCAGCTTATTAGAAAGTCCTAATTCACCTGGGGCACCGCAAGGAAGTGATTCAGTTTCTTCCATTCATTCTCTTCAACTAGACTTTTGATTTGTAGATTCCAGTTTTTCCTCTGAATGATAGTTTCCTTGAGATGATCTCTCCTGAGTCTAGAGATTTCAGCCACTTTCAGTTATTAAGACAGAGTTGTCCTAGTATTTAACGTTGAGCTCTGTTTCATTTCTTCACTTAGATTCGAGTTGCCACCTGGTTATCATTCCCTTTGGATTGCAGGATTTCCTTTAGTATTTTTTATATATTATATATTATTTATTTCCCTAAAGCAGATCTACTAGCCACAGATTCTCTCAGTGTTTGTTTATCTGGGAATGTCTTTATTTGCCTTCGTTTTTTTTTTTTAATAGTTTATTTTCAAATTGGTTTCCATGTAACACCCAGTGCTTCTCCCTGCAAGTGCCCCCCACCATGACCATCACCCCCTTTCCTCCCTCCCCCTCCCCCTTCAGTCCATGGTTCATTTTCAGTATTCAATAGT